>PVIU01000840.1:0-187363 GCA_004026605.1 Ondatra zibethicus
AAAAAACCATTGAAGTCCCCCTGATTGCAGAGGCCCTTAGTCTGTTTTCAGCTGCTGCAACAGAATTCTGGCTCTGGATAATTTAGAAAGGGAATGGATATTTTGAATGAAGGTTCTGGTAACTGGTCGCCCATCACATGCTGGGTTTCTGGTAAGGGCCTTGACCTGCACTGTAAAAAATCAGAAGTGAGGAAGAGCTGCAGGAATGTGTAGGAGGTGGGAACACGAGGGAACCTGTCTTATAATAAATAATCAGTTCCCACAATCTCCGGTCCAAGCCGAAGTGAGGAAAGAAATCAGCTCAAACACCTCTCCAGGGTCCTAGCGCCTACTAACACTTGCACTTGGGAACGACTTCAGCATACTATTTGGAGGGGCCAAACTATGCCAGAACCACAGCAAAAGTGACAGTGGTGGAGGAAGGCATTGGCCCAGGAATAAAGGGACTAGCAGAACCCGGCAGACCAGGTGTGAACTCACTGAATTGATAATGTGGTGGGAGAGAAAGACAGGACCTTGACTCAATGAGGGAGATGCTTAGGATAATTTCCTATTCATTTGGAGAAAACAAACTTAGATTTTTATCCTCTTGACATAAACAAAATGTTCCAGGTGGATTAAGGAGTAACATGAGATAAACGAGGAGCTGCGGATGAGAGCGCTTGCAGTGTTGAGAGTAAATTTAGCATTGTAAAGACATGAAATGTAAAATATTGAAAAGCTGTGCACAGTTAAATAAAAAACCTACAGCGCGATAGAAAGATGCTATGAAGAGGGTGGAAGTGTGTGCTGAGCCTGAACCGCAGCACACAAAGACTGGTAGATATTTTAATATAAAAACTTACAAACCCAATAAAAATTAGCACAGTTTGCTTAAAACTGGAGAAAACTGGACATGGTGGCACACGCCTGTAGTCCCAGCATGGGCACCGTCATGAAACCCTGCCTCCAAATCAAGAAAGAAATAATTATGAATAGATAGTTCACAGAAAAGGTAAAACAAATAGCCAACAAAGACATAACGTAATGTCTAATCCCAACAGTGATTACGAATATGAAAATCGGGGTTGAGAGACGGCTCGGTCAGCAAAGCGCTCCCCACACAACACACGGAGCTGGATGCATCGAAAGGCCTTGATGGTGGAACAAGAGGACCCTCGGGCTTTTTGATGAAATATTACGTAAATGGAAGATGGAATGGCACCGTACATTCATGTCCTGTTGGAAAGACTGGCTGGCAGCTTTTCATGAGTCTGTCCAGTAGCATGTTTCAAAATTAAAGAGAGAAGAAATCAATATAATAGAGACGAACAAAGAACTGCATAAATTAATTACGCTAAAAGTTTGTTATTTGAAGAGATCAATCAAAGTATTTAGACAGGACAGCCAGGTTGGGAGTTAGGTTGTGCAATATCAAGAATGAAAAATAAAATGTTCTACAGGCAAAATAAGGTTCACAAATGACTATTCCGAATAATTATATGACAATTTGTTTGATGCATTGGACAAAACGGATAATTCCTTTAGATTCTTTGACAAATATAAGTTACCAAAATAGGCACAGGATGGAAGAGGAAATCTGAGTAGCACTGTAATGAAAGCAGCTTTAATCTTGAGTTTCCGTGCGCATTCATTTCCTAGGCTCAGATGGTTTAGCTGGTAATTCTATGAAACATATAGAAAATTATCCACAAAATTTCATAAAGCAAGGGAGGCAGTAACACATTGTCTAGCTTCAGAAGGTGAGTATCACCTTAATAGCAAAATCAGACATAGGTATTGCCCCAAATATTATGGATCAATAATATCTCTCATAGTTATAGGTAGAAAGATTCTTAGTAAAATTCTAGCAAATCTCACATTGATTTACAGTAACTATAATTTATACCAAATAGTATCTTTGTGAGGAATGAAAGGTTAGTTTAGTTTTTTTTTTTTTAAAAAAAACTAACAGTCATTTTATTTAATTAGCAAAATAGAAGAGACAACCCATATAATTGTCTGACTAGGTACAGATAAATCATTTAACAATCAGTTCAGAAGAGTAAGAAGGTTATTCCTCAAATGGATAAAATTAATCTATTAGAAACTTAATAGCTCACATCATGTCTCTTGGTAATGTTCTGAATCTCTTTCTCCTCGGAGCTGAAATCAGGCAACACTTCTGGTCAACAAATCTGCTCATTTTTTTTTTAGATATGTGAGCCATTTCTATACAGCAAGAAAAGAAATAAAGGGTGCAAATATCAGAAAGAAAAATAGCCAAAACTGTTTTACATTATCTTAGGTAGAACGCTGCATGGAATCTATAAAATATCTATTGAGTCGAGACATAAATTTAGTAATGTCAAAAGATCCAAGGATAATATACCAAAGTAAATAATTAGAAACCATTGTTAAGATTTATTTTTATTCTTAACTATGTGTGTGAGTGTGCATTTGTGTGTAGGTAATACACCAAAGTAAATAATTGGAAACCATTGTCAAGATTTATTTTTATTCTTAACTATGTGTGTGAGTGTGCATCTGTGTGTAGGTAATACACTAAAGTAAATAATTGGAAACCATTGTCAAGATTTATTTTTATTCTTAACTATGTGTGTGAGTGTGCTTCTGTGTGTAGGTATGCACACCTGAAAGCAGGTACTTGGAGAGGCCAGAAGAGGGCATCAGATCTCCTAGAGTTAGAGTTGCATTGTGAATCACCAGGCCTTCTGGGGACCACACTCCTGTCCTTCTACAAGGGTGGCCAGTGCTCTCAGCCCTGGAACTGAAGCTATGGATGGCTGTGAGCCACCCTGTGGGTGCTGGGATTTGCAAGAGCACCCAGTGAACTTAACCACCAGGCCAGCTCTCCTGGCTCCTGTCTACTTTTCTGTTCAGGGCCAGAGAGTAAACATCTTAGGTTTTGTAGGTCAGATCCTCTGACACTCTGGTGTGAACAAAGCCATAGACAATACAGAACGTGATTGTGTTCCAGTAAAACTTGATCTATAAAACCACGCTGGATCTCACCCGTAGTCTATACTTGCCAACCCCTTGTTAAGCAGTGTGACTAACAACCGCCCTGACTCTTCATGCCTTCTTGTCTCCATGTTTGTTGCTACACATCTTTGTTTTGCCTTCTCTTATGGACTCTGGGAGCTGTGTGACTGGCTTTAAATCAGCAGGATGTGTGACTTGAATCAATGTGGTGTGAAAAGCACAGTGCAGTGGGGTTTGCTGGGTTTTGTGCTTCTACTGTTCCTCCTGACAGCATGCCTTGGCTAGCTACCGGAGGAGAGTGCAGCTCCTTTCAGTTGTCTTGGCCAAAGCCAAGATGAGCAGCCAAACCAAGGCAAAATGAGCAGGACCTCTGTACTGGCCACGCAGATATGTAAGCAATTGCTTGTTGTGTGGCTCTGGAATTTTGTTATGTGGCATTAGCTAACAGATACAAAGAGAAACACGCCTAACTGATAACAATGAAAACCTTTGAGGATGGGATAAGTGCGAACTAGCTTTAAGAGGAAGATGAGGAGAGAAGGAGGAAATCTTTAACAAGATAAATCATTTTGTAATTTTTATTTTTGAGATTCAGAACATACAGACTTCTGTCATCCTATCAAATTCTTGGGAAAACTAAGCAAAGGCACAGCTATAGTAAAAGACCAAGATTTAATTACCACTTCTTTTCTTTCTCTTTACATGTTTCCTATTTTATTCTTTGTTTATAGATATACCAAGTCTTATGTGTTCTAAAAATACTCCTTCACCCTTTGTCTTTGTTTATCTTATTTCAGGCATCTTCTTTCTTTTCCAAAAGTTAACTCCATCAGTAAAAGGAATGTGTGCATGCATGTGTAAGTCAAAAATTAAAATAAGACAAATTAAAATAAACAACAAAAATAAAATCATTTTTTTCTGTTCATAGTATCTCTGCTATTGCTGCTTCCTGGAGCCAGGGCCTTGAAAAAGATTTGGCTTCTAAGCAATGTGATGGTATCTCTATTTCTTAGCTCACTGTGACAAAGTACCCCCACAAAAGCAGCTTAAGGTTTGCCGTGTCTCATGGTCTGATGCTACTGTCCATGGTGGGGAAGGTGAGGAGATAGAAATGGGAGGTGGCTGGTCACATTGTGTCCAGAGTCAGGAAGCAGAGAGAGAGGGGTGCTGGTGCTCAGCCGGCTTTCTTGTTTCTTTTCCTCAGTCTGCTTTATTGCCTCTGCTCACTCACTTCCTATTGGGGTGGTTTTCTTGCCTCAGGAAACCTTCGTGTAGATGCCCTCACAGATGCATCCAGAGGCACGGCTTCTAGGTGGTTCTCAAACCCAGTCAAGTTGACAATGGCAGTTAACAACACACATCACACATCTACTTGAACTCCTTTCTACAAAAGATGGCGCTTGTCCCTCTGCCCTTATACAAATTATGTGTCTTTCAGTTTTTATTTTATATCTACAGTTCTAAATAATATTATATAAGATGTCTATTTTCTTTCTTGATAGTAACATTCATATTTTTACTCAAGTTGTGTCTACTCATTTAGCTCCTACTGCAATCCTTCCAAAAGATAACCACTTCCAAATGCCAGATGTGCTGGGGCGGGACGCTCAGGGTCCACGGAAGGGGATCAGCGGCTCACTGTTGGTGCATCCCTAGGTGATGCTGATGCCCAGGGTCCCTAGTTTCCTACTCTGCAACTGGAGCCCTACCCTTAAGGAAGGAGCTGGAATGAGATCTCCTTGGCTTTTCACAAACTCAGATCATCTTCTTGATCAAACATGCAGTCTCCTTCATTTTCCTCAGTGCTGGCAGGAGGGTATCTTCTGGGAGATTTCCAGGTGCCCTGGTTTGCCTCGCAAGAGTATCCAAGGTGACCCTGAGGACCAGAGATGCTGTGAGACAAGTACTGTTTCCCTTACTCCAGAGCTCTTTCCTCTCCATCCATCTCCATTCCTGCTTCCCACATAATTACGGAGTATTAAAAAAAAAATTCAGACTGGCATACTTCCACGGCTTTCATCTGCACTCTGAAAAAATAGGAAAGGACTCTGAATGACAGTTACGGAATCCCAGGCTGGTTCTAGCTTGGGCTCTTCCAAGAGCCACTCACGAGAAGGATTCAGCGTGATGGATCCAGGGGGGGTCCCCAGGAGACATTGTTAGGGGCGCGGGCTGAGCTGAGGCTGGGAAGAGAAAGTGGCCAGCTGAACGTTGGAGGAAAGCAGCTGCCTCTGGGAGATCAGACTCATTCCGCTTGTGAAACCCTGGAGCAACACAAAATAGGCCCCTCAGCCCTGTTCAAATTGAGGCAGGGGAGCTGAGATATTGACACAACTACTGAGGTGTGCGGGGGCTGCCCCTGGGGAAGTGAATGCCCTGACCCTTGAGGTCAGCTGCATGGGCAGCCACATGACAACAGGAGAAATTACAGTCACATCCCATAGTCAAGCAGCTCCCTGCCAGGAGGGCTCACTCTGGTTTATTCTTCTCTGACCACATCTGCTTGTCAAATGCTCCCTGTTACCAGCTGCAGGGAGACTGCCTGACAATGGGACAGCTTGGCTCTTTCGGGGAGTGTCACCTCAATCCAGGGTCTCAGGAAGTTGGAGCGCAAGCAGTATCTAACAGGGTGAGGGGCCCCAGCCTGGCATTCCTGGAGCTCTACACCACGAGTCTCTTCTGTTATTCCGTCCATAGCAATCTCCCTGCACCCTGATCATTTGCTTTCTTTCCCCAGGAATGTGTGTCAAGGAGATAGATCTGCGGAGAAAAGCTATCCAGAGGGGCTATTTTCAAAGGAACTATTTTAAGGCTACCCTTCCAGTCTACCACATCCTGACACTGGGTGTGTTTAATATCTTCCGTAGACAAGGCTAATGGAGTTTTAGTTGCAAATCATTATGATCCAAACCACTGCAACCTTTATTTTTTAATTGCAACTACATTACACACACATACACACACACACACACACACACACACACACACACTACATACACTTTTGTAGTGACCTATATTCATACACAAAAATGCTCCTGATAAAAGCAATTCTTCTGTTGAACTCAGAATCCTTCCCCACTGAACGCTTTGTGTCTGTGGGAGGGACCAATGTTGCGGGCTAGCATGTGTTGCCTTCATACTGTGTGTGAAACGCACATGTACTTGGTCAAAGAAAAGAATGCAGGCAAGGTGTTGAAAATTGACAGCCTGAGACGGGTAATTTAACATGCCATTCTTTGCCTCTGCTCCCGTTGCTGCTGAGCGCTGCCGAGCGCTGCTGATTCGCTGCTCAGAATACAAATTTAAACGTCCCTTCTGTTAATATGGCCTCTTTTCATTCTCTGCATTAATCTCCTTTTGCCAACACAATAAAGACTATAAAGTAGCAAGTTCCAATATCAGGAACCAAAGCCGCAGTTCTGAGTCTCATTCTAATGCGGTCCCGCGGGCTGTATCATCTTGCAGATTGGGTATGAATCGTACTGGCCACAAATCACTTCTGCCCTTGGCCACCATTCTGAAGTCCTCCCGAGATCCAACGGCTCCAGTCCTGATGTCACAGCCTGCGCTGCTGCGCTTGAGAGTTCTGCCTTGAACCAGACCCTCGCTGCATCTTCTCATGCGGTGCGATTCCCTGGAACTGCAGCCTGTATGCTTGGGCATAGAGGTTAGCACATTAAAGAGTGTAGTAGCCATGCCACACCCTGCTCCTCTGGCATGTGATTCCCATGTGGAGACTGATGCCACTGTTCTGATAAGGTGTGTCACTCCAATAAACATATATACGGCAGTTAGTTTCTGTAGTCAGCTTGATGTGGTCTGGAATCAACTATGACGTACACCTCTGGATAGACCTGAGGACATCTGAGGAAGGATTAATTGTGGGGAGAAGACCCTCCCCGCAGCATGGGTGGTCTGAAGGAGGGAGCATCAGCTCCTGCTGCCCGGCTTCGCTCCTTGCTGGTGAGTGCGTCTATCCCGTGGAGGTGCCTCAGACTTTCACTGGCATCAGTACCCAGCTTCTTCAAACTCCCAGTGTGGACTGAAGGCTGGCGGCTTTCCGGAAACCCTCTAGGCCATCCGCAGCAGGTTGGGACCGCTGAGGCATCCGGTCTCCTGACCGAGCAGCTACTGGGTTTTCAGCCTTCCAGGCCATTGTTGGGCCTCATTGCGGAAGCCAGCTTAACAGATCCCCTGTGTAGTATATATTCAGCGTATCAGTCTTTCATCTAGAGCACCCTGACTAATGCAATCTTTGATAGTTTGGGGACAGGGGCTGCGGTTGCTGAGTGTCAGGATGCTGGAGAAATGCCTCTCCATGTGCTTGGAGCAGGAGCAACACTTTGAAAGGTAAAGATGCAGCTCCTAGGGACAGGGACGGTGGCTCCGTGGGTAAAGATCTGTGACGTCTAGTAAAGGGGGTACAGACTAAGGACTTACAGCACCCTCCTTTTTTCCCTCACAAAGCCTTGTGGCCACACAGAAGGCGGTTCCCAAATGTGACAAAGCTATTTTTCAGCAAGTAACTATGCCTCTGGCTGCTGGATCTTCTACGTCCATGCTAAATGGGACTAGATGCACCCGTGGTCACACGCCAGCTTTAGCGCTGATATGTGCATTCCCTCTGCGATCTTGTCTCCTAGACCAGGCCCGGCATAGAAACCAAGCTCAGATCTCCCTCTAGCTGCTCTCAGCTGTTGCCACAATGATGGACTGGAATGCACTTGGCCGGTGCGGTTCCTGTTGATCAAGCCAGGCAGTATCTGTCACTCTAAAACCCAGGTCACCGAGAACCCATCTTCAAAAACACAGACACATAAATAAAATACCAGCATTGTCTGAGAGTGGAGTGAAAGCTTTTGCTGCATCTTAATGTTGGCCTGCTGTGCCCAAAGCCCTGGGCTCTGTCCCGACACCTCCTCAGGGCAGGATGCAACAGGGCCTTCTATGGGATCTTGATGAGGACAAGGCTGGCGCTTCCCCACAGCTCTCACGGGTGAGGCCTGTCAGCCAGTAGGTGCTCTCTGTGTTCTTTCTTTCCTTTCTTCCTTCCTTCCTTCCTTTCTTTCTTTTTTTATTTTTTTTTCGTATGAGTGGCATGGAGAAAAAGGATGTAGCAATCATGGAAGAGTTGATACCCTACAGAGATATGACCCTAAACTTTTGAGAATCTTCAAATTTGCAGCTCCTGCTGCAGCTTAGTCATCCTGTCTTTAGGATGCTGTCTTTGTTTCTTTGATAAAATACTCTCCCAAATGCACCGTGAGGAGGGTTTTCTTCAGCCTCATAGTTCAAGGGTGCAGTTCATCATGGTAGGAACATCAAGGTGGCAGAGGTTTGAAACAGCTGGGCACGTCACATCCACAGCCAGGAAGCAGAGAGCAAGGAATATAGGCTGTTGTTCACTGAACCTTCCCACTTAAACAGTCCAGGATCCCAGCTAGGGAATGGTGCTACCCAAACTGGGTAGTCTTTGCACCTCAATTAATGGAATCAAGAGAATCCCCACAGACATGCCAAGGGGCCCATCTCCCAGGTAAGTATATATTCTGCCAACGAAAGCTAACCATTGCAGATGTAAGTGCCCCCAAACACGCTTCAGTAAGTGACAGACGTCTGTGAATGTTCCATGCCAGCTAGGTGATTTGTACGATTTCACATGGTGTTTGACAATCTCCTTTCACACAGGGTGGAATGACAATGTGTACCCAGGGGGGTGACTCTGAGACAAGAATTCAAGACCAAGTGGGGAGTCAACAGGAAGCCCCTTTAGGGGTTGGGGAAGTAACTCAGGTCAGGGGAGGAAGATGTTGCAAGAGACTTTTTGTTTGTTTGTTTGTTTGTTTGTTTCGAGACAGGGTTTCTATGTAACTTTGGAGCCTGTTCTGGAACTAGCTCTTGTAAACCAGGCTGGCCTCAGACTCACAGAGATCCACCTGCCTCTGCCTCCCGAGTGCTGGGATTAAAAGCGTGTGCCACCACCGCCCGGTGAGACTTTTAAAAATGGATTTTATGGGGGCCGAAGATACAGCTTAGCAGTTAAGAGTACTTGCTTCTCTTCTAGAGGACCAGGGTTTGATTCCCAGAACCCATAAGGCTGTTTGCAGCTATCTGTAACTCCAGATGCCTTCTTCTGTCTCCTTGGGCACCACGGACATACACACAGGCAAAATATCCATACACATCAAACAAAAATTTAAAAAATAGGTTTTATGTATTTACTTTTTATTTTTAATTTTGTATTTATTTGTGAGTCTCTCTCTGTGTGTGTGTGTGTGTGTGTGTGTGTGTATGTGCATGTGAGTACAGTACCCTTGGAGGCCATAAGAGGGCGTCAAATCTTCTGGAGTTGGAGTCGCCTGATGTGGCTGATGGGACCCGAGCTTGGGTCCTCTGCAAGAGGAGTATGTACCTTAAGTGCTGAGCCATCTCTCTACTTCCAGGCATCTTTTTTGAGCAGTTAATTCCTGAGGGCAGTTGGGACTTAGTGTTACTGTTCAGGCACCTGATGAGCTGTCCCACTGGGCAGGGCAGGGTACAGCAGGAGCCTGGCCTCTCACCTGGCAACAGCCCATCCATTTCGAGAACTGAGGCTGCTCTAGAGCCCCTGGGTCTCCAGCAAGCATAGAGCATGCGGTCTCCCCAGAAAGCACCCCTCAGTCAAAGTCCTGAAGGGATCTGGGCAGACAGGGAAGCCACACATTTTAGTGGCAGACACCAGCCGTGTGTGTCACATCCAGAACTCTGTGCAAAGAGATGGCACTGCTGGCATTGTGTCTGAATCCTAGTATAGTTGTGATTGATTTGATGTGAAGGAAGACGGGGAAGAAAATTCTCATGGTGTGCACTGAGCCTGTAAGCGTGGGCATGGAGGCCTGTCCATGTCTCCCCTTCCTTTTCATGTCCAGAGGGCTGAGAAAAGATTCTGCTTTCATTTTGGTTTTGTTCCACTTATATGGTGTGGCAGTGGGGATCTGCAGCATTCTCTCACCCATCCCCAAGGAAACCTGCAGGAAAATATTAATAAAGTAATCCCACACTTACTCAGAATTGAGTATAACAAGGGGTTCTTTATTTTGGGGGGGACTCACAGATCACAGTTCTCTGCAAGAATGGGGAACAGGAAAGAGGAGAGAGCGGGTGCACCTTTTTGGTACCCAAGGCCACGCCCAACCTGGTCCAGCCTCTCAAAGGCCACTGGCTAAAGAAGGTTCCCCAGCAGAAACTGAAAATTTTGACCTACAAAGAGAAAGGACTGTGTCATCCATGATGGCGCAGGTCTGGTGTGGCAGCCGTGATGATGCAGGTCTGGTGTGTCAGCCGTGATGGTGTAGGTCTGGTGTGTCAGCCGTGATGGCGTAGGTCTGGTGTGTCAGCCGTGATGGTGCAGGTCTGGTGTGTCAGCCGTGATGGTGCAGGTCTGGTGTGTCAGCCGTGATGGTGCAGGTCTGGTGTGGCTGCCGTGATGGTGCAGGTCTGGATATGTCTTCCAGAAAGGACTTGCCATTCTGCTGAGAGGAGCTGAGTAAGCTGATGACCCCAGTTGTGCAGGCTTTAAGTCTTCCTCAGCTTCCAAGACTATTTTGTGTGCCCGGTGCACTAGAACCTGTCCATTCTTGCCCAGCTCTGAACTCTTCTGAAAAGCAATGTCTGCTGGGTCATGCAGCTTCTCATATCCCGGCAGTGACCTCACAATAGCCTTTGTTTCAGTTTCTTTCCATGGCCGTGATCAATACCATGCCCCAAAGCAACTTGCAGGAGGAAAGGGTTTATTTGGCTACACTTCCAGGTAGCATCAATCCCTGAGGGAGGCCAGGGCAGGAACTCAAGGCAGGAACCTGAAGGCAGGGACCATAGCTGAGTAAGACTGAGACTTACTGGTTGCTCCTCATGGTTTGCTCAACCTGCTTTCTTATACAACCCAAGATCACCTGCCTAAGGGTGACGCCACCTACAGTGCACGGGGCCTTCTTATATCAATCAGTAATCAAGATGATTCCCCATAGAAATAGTCATAGGCAACCCCTCAAATGAGATTTCCTTTGCTCAGGTGGCTCTTGGTATGTGAAGTTGACAATAAAAACCAGGAACCCGAGTCACCATGTTTCTCATCCTGCTCCTGTGAGTAACCCCTCACCCCTGCTCCTGTGAGTAACCCCTCACCTCTGCTCCTGTAAGTAACCTCTCATCCCTGCCCCTGTGAGTAACCTTAATAAACTCACTATTCACTAAACTAAACTTAGATGTAATACTTCTTTGGCCTGTCATTGGTGGGTGTCCTTGGCTTTTCTTCCTTTTCTGATCCTTCTTATCATTTATCTGCCCAATATGTGCTGTGGGCTGAAGGCTCAGGCTCTGAGCTTCCTCGTGGGTGCGTCTGAGGTGTTTTCCAGGCCCCAAGTACAGGAAGGAACATTTTTATTCCTAGAATAGGGCAGGGCAGGAATAGCTGGAGGTTGCTGTCCAAGTTACAGAACCTTTTGTGACTCAGTTTCCCCTCTATAAAATAGGGACTTTCTATGCTGTAAGGACAAGCCATGGAGAACAAAAGTGCCCGACATGTGATATATTCTTGACAAATAACATTTTATTATGAATAGGGAGACTCCCTGAGGCTCTGCAGAGGGCCTTGCATGTGGCCCAGGCACCCATACCTTCCCCATCCTAGCTCCCTTCTGCTTTGCCCTCGTGGTTCAGGGGATTAGGGACTATCCACTCTTGTCCTGTGCCTGACTGTGTAGCCTCTCTACCACAGTCAGAGCTGTCAGGCAACTCTGTTGTGAGGCTGAGAGCTATGGGTGAAGGAACTGGGGCCTGGAGAGATGTGGGTGTTCCCACCCAGTTCCCCTAGAGCACTGCCTGGCTTTAGGAAAGACCACCAGTGTTGACCACAGAACTGATGGTGCCCAGTACAAAGAAAGCAAGGAGTCTTGTGTCTAAACGTTGCTAGGAACTTCAAGACAGACAGCAGGACACTGGACTAAACGTTGCTAGGAACTTCAAGACAGACAGCAAGACACTGGAGTCAAGCGCAAGGAGGTTTGGCTTGGTATCCTGAGCAAGTCTGTGGGTCACAGGACCATGAAACGGCTGAGTACAGACTTCAAGTGAGGAGCTGCAGAGAGCAGGCAAGGCTTGGAGGGGAGATACAGACACCATGGACTCCTGCCATGCTGCAAGCCGTACCTTGTGGGCATGGGTTTATTTTTCTGCTCGTGGCCCAGAAAGGCATCATGGCACTGGGAGGGTGAGGAATGACCATGCCGTTGTCTTCAGGGGATTCTTAGAGTGTGCAGCAATGGGTAAAGGTAAATAAATAAAAGCTGCCCTGAGGGGCGAGGCGAAGGCTAGCCTAGAGAAGGAACCAAGACCTCAGGGAATGCTGTGGGTGGAGTCTGCAAAGTATCTCTCTACCCAGCAGTTGACGGTCTGGGGGTTTAGGTTAGGGATGGAGAACAGAGGGGCATATTAATGCTTCTGCTCATTCTCTCTCTCTCTCTCTCTCTCTCTCTCTCTCTCTCTCTGTTTCTCTCTCTTTCCCTCTCTCAGTGGAGGGAGTTGTTTGGGTGTTTTGAAACAGGGTCTTACTACATAGGTGGCCTTGGATTGCACTCTTTCTGTCTGTGCCTCCAGAGTGCTGGGATTGCAGGCATACCCCACCATTCCTGGGTTGAACTCTAGTTCTAGCCCAAACAATCCAGTATTTATCTACTTGATACTAGGGTTCCATCCGGTACCCACTGGCTGACGCTACATGCTCAAATTCCTGGGTAACCTGTGTTGGGATGGGGGCTGCCTCTCCTTGAGCCTGAATGAGTCAGCATCTTTGCCTCAGCGGTGACTGCTTTGTCATTGCAGGCTGCCAGGGAGGTGTCTCCCGCTGCAGGTCTCTCAACTGCCTTGAGTCTAGAAATACCATCAGAGAATGTAGATCTAGCCTTCAGCCTCTCCCCTGAACAACGTGGACAGGAAGATCTCTACAGAGTTCCCAGGTATCAGTGAATCCTCCCAGGAAGCTTCAACTCATGCTTGAGAACTGTCCCCAAGGCTTTAGGGAGGATCCAACTCGTGACAGGCCCATGAGGGGGTCTGCGAGCTGTTTAAAACGTATCTAAGCACTAATTGAAAATCAGAGACTTTATGTCACATTTTGAATATTGAGCTTTTCTGGGAAAAAAAAAGGGTCAGAAGCCCAGGTCATGTGTCCACATGCAATTCAGATCACCTACAGGGCTTAGCAGGCATCGGCCTTAGCTCCACCTGCCCATCCTCCCTGTTCATTTCTGCCAGTGGCATTGCTGCAGCCTGGATCTCATGAGTATGGGCGTGTGTACTGGTGGCATTTCTGATGCTGCTGCTAACACAATAGGTATCTCCAGCGGATGCCTACCGCATTGCCAGGCGTGACACATGGGTGTGGGCTTGGCTTCACATAGCACAGGAAGAAAGCAGCCACCTGGGAAACTGAGGAAGGTGTGACCTCAGAAGTCATTTGTCACAGGCCTCATCATTGAGTGCAGGCTCCCGCCTAGAGCTTCCGAGCTAATTGGGGTTAATTTCAGAGTTGGAACACTTCATCTCCTTGGGACATAAGAGCTTTTTGGTGACACAGACAGGTGCTGTGTGCAGGCACTTAATCCAGTCTGGATTCAGAAAGAGATTTCTCCTTAGAGACATCAGGCTGTGGTCAGCAAGATGGTTCCGTGGCACATACACACTCTAAAGTGGGTTTTTGTTTTGTTTTGGTTTTTGTTAAGAAAAAAAAACATCAGGCTGGGCAAGGGGGCTCCACTTTCAGCAATGCCCTAAGGGAAGTCTAAGAAGAGCTCTCCCCACTCCCCAAATGAGCATGGTGAAAGACCTGCATGGCGGATTATCTCATTAACAGGGCCCTTGAAGGAGATGAGACACTGGATGCCAAGCCTGTCGATAATTGTGTCCTTGGTTCAGGGCCAGAACCCCCTTCCCTCCTCGGCAGCTAAGGGAAGAGACCACGGGCTTCCACAGACCCTCTCTGACAGTGCGGCAGGAGTGAGCTATTTTAGTGTGTGTACGTGGGAAGGGTGGGAAGATGGGAAGAAAAGTGAGAAAGTGTATGTAAGCAAATATTCAAAGAGAAAGAGGGGGAAGCTCATCTTTATAAAATAATCAATGGGATCCTGCCAGAACCCCAAGTGAGCAGCAGGCTCTGTGGCCTTCATAGCCCTGCAGACACTAATTGCTGACTTCAGTCTTAGGGCAGCCTGGGCCTCCTCTAGCAAATGAAGTGGGTTCCAGTGTCCTTATCTCTTGCCTGGGAACAGTCACAGGACGCTGAAGCTGCACCGGGCCCAGCACGAAGCTGCCGCTGTCGTCTTGCAGGTCCTGGAGTGTAACAAACAGGCCGTCAGTGCCAATGCTGCCGTCAGAGCCAGTGTATAGGAGCAAAGGAAAGAATGGTGATATGAACGGATGAAGCAGGGGTTGGGGAGATGGCTCAGATCGTAGAGGGTTAAGATCCCCAGTGCCCATGTAGAAGGCCAGTCATAGAGACCTGCATCTGCAATCACAGCCCTGGGTGCAGAGACAAGCAGATCCCAAGTGCATCAGTTGCTCCGGGTTCAGGGAGAGACTGTCTCAAAAATAAGGTAGAGAGAGAGACTGAGCAATACCTAACATCAACTTTGACTGCTATATGCACACACACATACATACAAATGCATACACATACACACATACATAAATATATATACATATACACACATAACACATACATACACTTACATACCTATACACTTACACACACATATATACATATACACACACATATATACACATCATATACACATATACATATACACACATGCATATACATACACACATGCGCAAGCCCACACATGTACGCACTGTGTATTATGTATGTATATACATGCACACATATGCAAATAGGTTCACTAACAAACATACTATATGCATATATACTCACATTCACATATACATGCACATATATGTATACAGGTGCACCAACACATATACACATACATATGCATACATAATATGCATACAAATGCATGCATGTATACCAAAACATATACACAAACACACTAAATACACATACATACACACACATATACTCACATAATACATAATAATACATATGCATACATGTATATCAATGTACATATACACATACACTATATCATACACAAATACATACTCATACTCACATACATATGCATACAGGTATACCAGTACACACACACAAACACATGATATACATACATACATATACACACATATATACACACATAAACACACACATACACACATATATAACATGCATACACCCACACAATACACATACATGTACATGCACACACATATACACGTACTTAAATATATGCACAACATACACACACATACACACATAGGTGTACCAGCATACCTACACAAATACACTATACACAGACACACACATAAAACACGCTCGTATATATATACACACATATGTATAAAGGTGCACCAACACACATGCACACAAAAGCCAGGTGCTTTTTTTTTTTTACAAAGAAAGAGAGGCAGGAAGGGACATAATAAGCAGGTTAACAACCAGGCAAGCTTGCTGCTAAGTGAGAGTCACCTCTTCCCAAACACGTCTTCACCCTTCCTCCACACTCCACAGTTCTCAAACAAGTACCCTCCCTGCCTGGGTCAGTTTCTGAGGCAAATCGAAAAGGCAAATGATGAGATTTTTTAAGTGAGTGCCACAGGGAGAGTGTGTCCGCAGGACCGAGTATGTCCGCAGGACCAAGTCAGTGGCTTATCTGGGACAAATGTCCACGAGTGCCTCAAAACAAACGAGGCTGCACCCAAAACACTTTCAGTTTTGGAGCCTATCCTGGAACTCCCTCTGTAGACCAGGCTGGCCTCGAACTCCCAGAGATCCTCCTGCTTCTGCCTCCCGAGGGCTGGGATTAAAGGCGTGCACCACCACCGCCTGGCATGAATTTAACTGACATTGTGCAGGGTTTGTTTCTCTACTTGGTTGTGACCCAGATGGTAGACGTGCAATTCAGATATATATTATTTCAACAAGATAAAGTTCACTGGAGTCCCACAGTGTAGTTATTTAGTGTAGTTATTCTCTCTCTCTCTCTCTCTCTCTCTCTCTCTCTCTCTCTCTCTCACACACACACACACACACACACACACACACTCACACACACACACACACACACACACACACACACACACACACACACACACAAAATTGAAATACCCGAAGCTAACAGATGAGGAATGTCCAGAGGAACTTCAACCGGCTGTTAAGGACCTGTCTTCCACGGCAAACTGAGAGTGAGCTGTGTTAAAGCACTGTCTTGCCTCACTGTGGTTCTGCGTGTTTACTGATACCACATGGATGAAGACACTCTGAATGATGGTTCTGTGGAGTGGGGGTTGTGGAAACCTACACAGATCCTTTACGGACAAGAGTGTGTCTGAAGCTCTCAGGAATGTGGGCTGCTGGGCTCACACTGGCTTTAGCTGGGGAAGAGACTCACCTGCCCCACCTCTCTTCCTGGCTATAAATCCCTCTGACCTTCTTCCCCAGCCAGTGACTGAGCTGCATTAGACTGTGTGGAGCTTCTGGGGTAATTCTTGCTTCTGAGCTTCTGGGGACAGGCAGAGAATGGTCCCCAACCCAAACCCTCTCTTACTAGTTCCTTCATGCGTCCTGTGGAGGCCATCTGTCCACCTCTGGTATTGCTTCCCCCCAGGTTCTTTTGGCCTGAAAATGTCACCACTTTCTGAAGGGACTTGGATTAGGTCCAGACACGCTCTGCTGGACTTTCATCTAGTTTCTTAGTATTTGGTTCCAAGACCGGGGAAGTATCTACGATTTAGCACAGAGGTCCTGTTCTCTGGGATTGGTGCCCGGAAGCCAACTCTGGGCCATCTTCTTTGTTCAGGGGTGTGCAGGTGAGTACAGGCTTCTAATTCCAAACAAGAACATCAGAAAGTCAGGAGACACTGTGGCTCAGAGTGGAAAGAGCATTCACATTGCAGCAAGAATTCCAGCTCCCTCTGTTGTTTCCTAAAATGCAAAGAAAAAGCAGAACAATGGGAAACTTTCAGCCCAGCAATTCTATTATCAGCTGCAGACAGCTTTTCCTCTCTCCCTACTCTGAACTGAATTGTTCTTTCTCTCCTCATGTATGTTTCTCACAGCTGGAAGGGCCATCGAAGCTCAGAGAAACATCAGCAAAATCATATAGCTCTGTTGAAACGAGACGGCGCATCCCTGCTGCACCGCCAAGGCCTCAGCTCTTCTGCTCCTTGTATAGAACATCATCGGCAGCCCAGTCTGTTCCTAGGGGATTCGCTTTGGTGAGGAGGCCCTTGAGTGTGGTGGCCACACTTTCAATCTGCCTAGGAATCAAAAAAACCTATAATAATTCAGGGCAGACGTTGGAGGACATAGCTCAGTGGTAGAGCCCCAGCCTAGCATGTGCAAAATCCTGGATTCTACCTGAACACTAAAACAAGCAAAGCAAAAGTAAAATATGAGATAATGGATAATATCATCTTAGGCAATTGGGATCAGAGTGAGAGACATGCTGGTCTCTGGGGGACAAGGGACATGACTCACCTGCTAGACTATGACATGGATAACATATGTCACTTCGGACAGCAAATAGTGTTGACCATCTGCAAAGAAAATACCATATCCGGGCTGGCATGAGCTGGGAGAGATGCTCACTCTGAAGAAAAGCGTTTCTGAGGCCCAAGCACCTGGTACATGCGTACTGGCAGCAGATGCTGCTGATGCCCGGTCTGAGGCGTTCTCCCACACACAGGAAGTTGCTGAGTTAGAAACAGGAAGAACCTGGGCATGGAAGAAAGTGGGCAGCTAAACGTACCAGTGAGGGGTAGGGTGAGATACATAAATGTCTCAGCATCTTTGTTCAGGGTGAGACCCCGCAGGGCCTGCTCAACACCTTTCCTCCTCAGCCAAAGGAGTCAAGCCGTTCATTGCCTTAAGGAAATTCATATCCTTGCTTTTCTCCCTCTTCTCTCCCCTCTTACACTTCTTTCTGAGATCACCTCCTAGAAAATGTCTTGCAATCAAGTCTTACCTTGGCTCTATTTGAGGGGATCCAAGTAAACAGTATCCACCCACCCATTCACTCATCTTTCTGTCCATCCATCATCCATCCATCCATCATCCATCCATCCATCATCCATCCATCATCCATCATCCATCCATCATCCATCCATCATCCATCATCCATCCATCATCCATCTATCCATCCATCATCCATCCATCCATCCATCCATCATCCATCCATCATCCATCTATCCATCCATCATCCATCCATCCATCCATCATCCATTCATCCATCATCCATCCATCATCCATCATCCATCCATCATCCATCCATCCATCCATCCATCCATCATCCACCCATCTATCATCCATCCATCATCCATCATCCATCCATCATCCATCCATCCATCCATCCATCATCCATCCATCATCCATCTATCCATCCATCATCCATCCATCCATCCATCATCCATTCATCCATCCATCATTCATCCATCCATCCATCATCCATCCATCATCCATCATCCATCCATCATCCATCCATCATCCATCCATCCATCCATCATCCATTCATCCATCCATCATTCATCCATCCATCCATCATCCATCCATCATCCATCATCCATCATCCATCCTTCATCCATCATCCATCCAGTGATGACACTTACTACTTCCCAGCTCCTGTACTAAGGGTAGGGGAGACAGACTAGAATGTATACATAAATAAGACTTTCCTCCCCTCTCAGAGATCTCTCAGTTCATGAAAACCAGGCCTTTGCCATATGACAGGCAATGCTAGGATAGATATTGTAAGTCTTCAGGTCAAGTTACAGAGGGCTGCTGGAGTGGACACCATGCCTGTTGCTCTTAAGTACTTTCAGCTCTTGACATATTGATCATATTTATTTTATTTTTAAAGTTTAAGTCTTTTCCTCAGAGTTTACAATATGCATTAAAAAACATTACGTTTATTCACTTTCATATGTGGGCATGCATGTGCATTCATGTGTGGAAGTCTTGTCATGAATGTGGCACTCAGAGTACAACTTGCAGGACTCAGTTCTTCGTAGTGAGAAACCACAAGAGTCTGTTAATGGTGCTCAAGAATTTATTAGGGTATAAAATAGGGGCAAACAGTCACTGATACAGAACGGTTTAGACGTCACTCCTGATCCATTTGCCTTCATCCAGTTGTTCTGTCCAGGAGTGAAGAGCAAGCCGCCTGCTCCGTTCTGACCACCTAGAGGGCACAGGTGCGAGAGACAGAGAAACCCTCTCCCTAAATTTATAAGTTGTCACATTTGCAGACAAGATCACGCCCTAGGATTCGTAATCCCCAAAAGCCATTGGCTAAAGGGATTGAAATCCCACACTTCCTTTTTTTTCTAAATAAAAAGGTTCTAATCCCAACATAAAACTATCTGCAATAGGAACAACTATCAAGTATTGTGCAGATGAAAGAGAAGGTAATAACATAAGCAAAGATGAAACTACAACCAACAAGAACAACATCAAGCAAGAAACACATCCTTAATGTCCAGGCCATAGGTAATTGGCAGATAACAGAGATTATTCCAATAGCCGTCCTATACTGAAGATTCTAAGTAAGCCATTGACTAAAAGAATCAGAATCCCACAACAGTTCTTTCTTTCCACCACACCCCGGTGATGGCTCTCAGGCCTGGTGGAAGATGCCTTCACCTGCTGAACCTCTTCTCTGCCCTTTACAGTATATGTTTATAGCAAATCCAAGACCATTTAGAAACAATGCTGTGTCCCTCCCGGGCCAGTGTGGGAATGAGATTACATTCTTTGGACTCTATGGGGGTTGGTACCACCTGTGCATACCAAATCCTATGGGTGTCAAGTCCCTCCTACAAATTTGCATATGCAACCTACATCCTGCAGGCTTTAATTTTTCTCCAGGTGGCCTGCAAGGTCTCATCCAGCTGAATACTGCTTATGTAGTTGCTGACCTGTGTTGTTAGAGAGGAATGATAAGAAAACATCTTCCCATCCACAGATGCGTGATCTCCCCTGAACATTTTCAAAGCTCGGCTGTCTTCATGTAAGGTTGTGGACTGCACAGATGCAGAGAGCTGGGAAGTAATTCCCTCAATTGGCTGGCCCCACAGCATCCTGCCAATCATTTTGCTAGAGTGACCTTTTAAAATATAAATCTGAACCAAAGTCCATGAACTGAAGTGAGATAAAAATAAACTCGGAGTTCTTCAAAGTTGAGTGGGCCAGGGCCAGTACCACCACATGCTGTTTGCAAAATGGCTCAAAGAATGATTCCCCTCCCTTCTCTATACCCTTTGCAGTGTGCCTTTACACTTCCTCTGTGTGTGTCCATGAGTGCGTGTGCCCGCATGTGACCTTGGAGGTCAGAAGACAACCTTCGAGGTCATCCTCAAGTGCCTTCCATCTTTTGTTTGAGACAGGATCTCCGTTATTGGCCTGGAACTTCAACAAGTAGGTTAGGCAAGCTGGTTAGCAAATTCTGGAATTCTGTCTCTGTTTGTCATCTTGATTCACGAGCACATACCACAGTGCCTAGCTTTGTATGTAAGCTTTTATGGGGTACCGAACTCAGGTCCTTGAGCCAGCCAGACTTCTCATCGAGAGAGAGGTGCCCTGTATTTATCTACTCCTAGAATGTAGGCCCAATGAGATGTCCTCCGGTGTGTCACAAACAGGGACTTGACAAATGCCTGTGCACTGGAGCCGGGACCTTGTTACCGGTACATAAAGTCATCCGAGACACGCACAGTTGGTTTTGTCACGGAGAAATAAAGGACCTTTTGTTTGGGCGCCCTTGCCTTGTGGTCTAAGAAGTTCCTCAAGGACAGTTCCCTCTTCAGCCATGGGTCCCTCTGGAGCTGCGACTCCCAAGAGCCCCTATTCATCACAGGCTCATTAGCCACAGTGTCTGTCTTCTGGGCTCTGCCAGCAGACAGCCCTCTGTCCACTGGCCTTCTAATAGCATTAGGAAAACCCTGGCTCCAGCCACTCCCCAGTTACACTCCCTACTTACACACACTCACCAAAGCCATCCGCGTTATTAAAGAGCAGCCAAGATGCAGCACTCTCTCCACCCGCCTGCCCGCCCCCCTTAAAAAGGTTGCAGGAGCCAGAAAATTCATGACAGATGCAGTAAAGAGCTCCAAGATGCAGTTAGACGTCTTTGGAATTCAGACCCGGCGGAAGCCGGAAGTCAGCCTTCCGGACCGGGTGCTGCTGGCAGCTCTGCTCCGCAGGCCCAGCCTCCATCACTCTTGCTTGCTTAGATGCTCCATTTTCCTGCTCCCAGATCCAGCTAGGTTCATTCCCATAAGCCTCTGGTACCGGCAACACTTAATCACGAATGAAATTTAAAGAGACGATCGTCGGAAGACACGAACTCTAGCCCACTGTGCAACACTTCCCGGTCTCCTTTGCTTTCTCCTGAGCTCATGTCTGTTTCACTGTTCAGGGCTGTGCTCTGGAGCTGCCTTTTGGTTGTCGTTGATGATGTTGCTCGAGCTGCGACAGTTGTCTCTCTCCACTTGAGAAGCATGGCCAACTGCCTGCATGAAGAATCTTGGCAATTTCAATCTTGCCCCCTACCCCATCTTGCCCAGTGTACCCCAAAGGCGAACGGGCAAAGGGCAAGCAGAGCCTTATTCCTGTCTCATCCAGTCCCAACCGGATCTGCCAGGGTGGCAGAACATCTGTACCCCAAGAGCAGACCTTGTTTTAATGTGACTTCATGTTAGTGGGGCCAGCAAGAAAGCAGGTAAGGAATACCCAGTCTTCCCTGGCTGGGGCCAAAATCAAGATGATGCAGAGATTCAGCTGTCACAGCTGTCACTCCATAAGTCCAGCCAGGAGATGTGATATCAGAAACACGGTATTCTGTGTCTATCAGCTAGGATCATTAATTCTGTTGCCTTGGCCAAGTTACTAGATCTTGCTGAGACTCAATGTTTGCATCTGTAAAATGGGAGTTGCTAGCAAGTTAAACAGATGTCAACAGTGAGGCAATTGTCCCTGAAACACTCAGCCAAATATATTGCTGTCGTTCATCTTGAAGACATCAAACGTGAATGGAGCAGTCAGGACCAGGGAGGGATACAGGCTTAGTCAGGATCAGGGATGCAGGCTTAGGACTGGACAGTGGGAGTCAGGCTCATATGTGACTCTTTTCCTTGAAGAATCCTGCCTCTGGAAAGTTCTGAATTATTGGCCCCTGCTTTTCTGTACATGTCCTTGACAGGACCCGGATGACAACAACTTGTCTACCTCCTGTGCTAAAGGTCAATTGAGGCCGAAGATGACCCTTGGTAGTTCCCAGCAACGTCTCTCTCTGCTTTGGTCTTTGATTACAGGTTATGAAGTTTCTGGAGTTACAAGTGGGGCTTTGCCCTCCAGCACAAACATAAATAAATAAACCAAATCAAACAGCCCTCCTCAGAATTGTTAGGGCAAGAGAGGTGCAGACGCCATTCATTCATCAACAAAACCATTCCTGGTTATTATCTTCAATACTCAGACTGAATCTTTATTACGATTTAATCTACTCCACTCGTATTTTTATGGGGCAAGATTTGATTCAGAAATCAGGTCAACGATTTCAAGACTGCTGTTTGTTGACAAAGTGCCTTGTTTTAAAACGTGCACCTGTGTTCTTGTTGCACGATAGACAAATGTTTATTCACCCCAGCAAGGACAGATTGAAGATGTGATTCCAACCGAGCCTAGCTTGGTGGGCCTGTAAATTAACTAGGGTCACCAGAAATCCCACCCCAACAAGGGTGATTCATGAAAGCTGTATCCAGGAGAGTCTTCAGGCTCCAACCCTGACACCTGCAATTGCTTAATACTTCAGTGGGGGCTTCACTAATTTTGTAACTTTCTGTGCCTTGTGAGCTTCTCTCTTCCCTTCACAGAAATGATTTCCTTTGGAGGAAAGAGATAACACAATTCTTGTTCCAGCATGGTGTTTAGCCCTCCTCCCTTACTTTCTGATCTGGTTAGAGGCCACAAGCTGAACCTGAGCCCAGAAGTCTCTGTGGGATGGAGACTGTGAGGAGAAACCTGGATGCCTGGCTGGACCGACTGAGCCTCCTTTCTGCTGTAAACCTTTAAAGATTGACAGCTTGATTGGTTGGATGATACGCAATCTCCCACAGGAGTTTCTCTCTCTCTCTCTCTGTCTCACAAATTTTACTTTTTGAAGTTTCCAGTCAATAACCCAAAAGCCACGAGCTCAAGGTGACCATCAAGTTTCTGGGACCCTGACTCTCTGAGCAGAGAAAGGCTCAATCATTCTCAAAGACGCCCCAATGTTCCCAGATCAACAGGTGATATTTGGGGTGAGTGAGGGCACCCTGGGTCCCTCCTGCCTTGGTCTCCTTTTTCGTTCAGGATCCACCTTCTTGGGAGAAAAGGTGAGTGATACTGACCAGGATGGCGAGGCTCACCCCAGGTTCCAGGATGCAAAAGGCTTATTTAAAAATAAAACAAAAATCCCTGAAAACAGAGGAAGAAGAAGAAAAAGGCCCTTGATGAGTCAGGTACACGTGAGTCAGAAGCACAAGAAGAGAATATTGCTGAAATCGAGTAGGCTTGGACGCTAAAGGAAATGGTGCTTACCGAAGTCCTTTGTGGCTTTTCAAACTTAGATCAAGAACAATAGAGAAATCGTTCCAGATGTTTGCTGAGACTTGGGAAGGAGCCAGAGAGCAGCCTGTGATGAGAGGGAGGGGCAGGAGGAGGGAAAGAGGAGACAATGGGGGGTGGTGGATGGCCGCTCTGTGTGCTGAATTCCCCAGGAAAGTACTCACCAATGTGGAAGGACTCAGACAGAACCTGCTGCAGCCTGATATGCATGAATCCTGGTTTCCCCATTAGACGTGACCAGGGTAGAGGTTTTAATCTGTCCAGTGCTGAGCAGACTCTTTCCCATCCTTCTCCATGCACTTGGGTTTCTTAAGCAATTCTTTGTAGTTTGGCATTGTCTTCCAAATTGACAGTCTGGTCATGCTGATTTATTTATCATCAAATACGCATCTTTTCTTCTCCCTCTGTCTTTTTTGTCTTTTGTTCCTTACTGACCAGAAACTGCTGGAGTTCACAGGAGAATGCTGCGGGCGAGCATCTGCCAGTCACAGAGACAGAGTCACACCAGGCCCCAGCGCCTCATAGCATTTATTATTTTCACAGAGAGAACGCTGTGGCTTTGTGGAATCCTCCTGGATAGGTTTAAGCTATCAACAGCAGCAGCGACAACAAAATCTGCTTCTAGTAGGCTTGCTGCACAGCATGAAGACCTGAGTTCAGATCCCCAGACCCCATGTAAAATCTGAGCCTGGTGGTGTATCCATAATCTTAACCCTGGAGAGGTGGAGATAGGAGGACCCCGGGGGCTCTGGCTAGCTTAGACCAGCTAAATCAGCTAGTTTCAGGTCAGCGAGAGATCCTGTCTCAAAACAAAAACAGGGTGAATGACTCCTGAGGAACAACACCCAAGGGTAACCTCTGGCGTCCACACATGCCCTCCCCCCGACATACATATGTGCATGAACAAATAAAAATTAACAGGGCTGGAGAGATGGCTCAGAGGTTAAGAGCACTGACTGCTCTTCCTGAGGTCCTGAGTTCAATTCCCAGCAACTCACAGCCATCTATAATGAGATCTGGTGCCCTCTTCTGGCACGCAAGCACACATGGAAGGAATGTTGTATACATAATAAATAAATAAATCTTAAAAAAATAAAATAAAAAAATTAACAAACATAAAATATTAACTCCCAGCTGGGCAGTGGTGGCGCACACCTCTAATCCCATCACTCAGGAGTCACTATCATGGATTATTATTTTTTATATGTATGGGTGTTTTGTCTATATGTGTACTTGGTGCCCACAGAGGCCAGAGAGGGTGTTAGATCCCCTGGAACAGAAGTTACAGTTGGTTGTGAGATGCCAGGTGGGTGCTGGGAATCAAACCCAAGTCCTCTAGAAGAGCAGCCAGTGCTTGCGGCCAGTGCTCTTGAGCATCGAGCCCCACCCGTGACAGTTTTGCTTATACTCTCAAGTCCTTTGTGTGTGTGTGCGCGTGCGCACACGCACGCACGTATGTATGATTTTGTATACCTATAATGTCTTGGAACCACAAATCAAAGAAAACATGTTATTTGTCTTCTGAGACTGACTTAATTTATTTAATATGATTATTGCCAGTTTCATCCATTTCCTTGTAAATAGCATAACCCAATTCTTAATAAATGAAAATAATTCTACTGTGTATGTATATCACATTTTCTTTTGTTGGTAGACATCTAAGTCATATTCATACATTTTTGTTCATATTTATTCTATGCTTTACTTTTATATTATCATTATTATTCACACTTATTCCTATTTTTTTGTTGTTCTCACATTAAGAATAAATTTCAAAGGCTGAGACCCTAAATGCTTAGATATTTCACATCTCCCACAAAAAAGAAAAAAAAACTATTACAAAGACACATTCATTTACGGACAAAATGATTTTAGCTAAAAGTTTTATACCCCTTAGTTGAGGGCCCATCCCAGCCCATTCCTGGTTCTTGAACATCAAGTTTAGAGTCGTTTGGTTGGCACATAGTAACAGGATCGGATGGGCTCAGAACTTGTTTTGTAGGTTCTGGATGTCAGAGACCAGTTAGTTATTTCCAGGAGAGAGAATCTGCTGTTATGGTTTGAATACGAACTGTCCCATAGGCTGGTGTGTTTGAACACTTGGCTCCCAGCTGGTGCTGTTGTAGAACTGGTGGAATCTCAGATTTATGGGAGGAAGTGGGATACTGGAGATCAGTACCCAACATTGTATTGTCTTTTGTGGGAAGTTCTTCTGTATATGTGTTGCTTTTATTGGTTAATGAATAAAGAAGCTGTTTTCGGCCAATGGCTTAACAGAATATAGCCAGGCTGGAAGAGATATATATAGAGAGTAGGCGGAGTCAGGGAGATGCCATGTAGCGGCCAGAGGGGAAAGACATGAGCTGCCAGCTGGAACCTTGCCAGTAGGCCACAAATCTTCTGGTAAAATATAAAATAACAGAAATGGGTTAATTCTAGATGTAAGAGCTAGCTAACAATACGCTTATGCTATTGGCCAAAGAGTATTGCAAATAATATAGTTTCTGTGTGATTATTTCGGAAGTCTGGGCAGCCAGGAAATGGACGAGCAGCTTCCGTCAACAGTCTGTGGCTGCTTTCTGTAGGGCTCCCTGCTTCCTCCTCTTCTGCCCAACACCTGGACCAAACATCATGCGGCCTCAGAACTATGATCCCAGAAGACTCTTTCTTCCCCTAAATTGCTTTGGTTTTAGTTACTTATTGTGATAAGACACCCTGACCAGAGCAACTTATAAAACAAAGTGTTTAATTTGAGGCTTACGATTTCAGGGGGTTAGAGTCCATGGTAATGGAACCGAGGCATGAGACAGCTAAGAGCTCACGTCTTGGTCCCCAAGCAGGAGGCAGAGAGAGTTAAGTGGAAATGGCATAGAATTTTCTCCCTGTGGCAATAACTGCTCACTGCCATCCAGAACCCACAAGATAAGACCTGAGCCCTCCTAGTCCTGTGCCTCAAAGCCTACCCCAAGTAACACACACTCTTCAACAAGCCCATATCTCCTAAAACTTCCTAAATAGTCCTACCAAGTGGGGACCACATATTCAAACGTAAGAACTTCTGGGGCAGGGGAGACATTCTCGTGCAAACCGCCAACATAGCCCCTGTGTGTCTGAGCTGAGACATAGACTGTACTTATGCATTTAGAAAAGTCCAACTGCTCTGGAGGAGCCTCTGTGGGACCAACTCAGGATGTCTGGAATGGGGTTTCCCGTGGGGTCCACATTCAGAGTCAAAACAACACTGACTTGTCTTTTCCTCGATGGAATGGGTTCTGCCCAGAGCATCCTCCTTTCTTCTCCAGATCTGCCCCCAAATGCCTCTGTCTTTGAAATCAGAGCTGTGAGCTGCTCATCCCTTCTCTTCTCACCCCACTGTCCAAGACTTCATAGTAAAGGTAAGTTTAGTTTATAAGGACATAATACTTTGTCATGAAGTCCTGGAACATGTGGTCTTCCATAAAATAGGAAAAATTTTAAATGGTTTCTTTTTTTTAAAGTAAAAATTTATTTTTAAAAATAAATGTAGACTGGAAACTTAACTCACCTGATCCTATATATATATGTGTTTATACGTGCCACATATGCACAGCCAGGTATTGCTTAATGACAAGGATGCCTGAGAAAAGCATTACTGGCTGAAGTTGTCTCTGGGTCAACATTGCAGAGCACATGCCTCAGCCAAGATCATTGTGATGTCCCTAAGTGATGCTGGGGGGGGGGGCACTGCTACAGATGCGCGGCTGGTTACAACCAAGATGAATTCACGTGGCATGCAGGTGTATAAATATGCTCATGTAAACATGAACATGTATGACACATGTTTGTACATGCGTTATCTGTATATCTTCACTTGGTAACTGATCACTCGGTCTTCCATCAGCTTATAGGTATGTGCTCTCCTGACTCTTTCTCTACATTGTGGAGACATAGGAACAACTTCAGGTGCTGATGATTGGCTATCCTCCTGCCACACTCCAGTCTTCAGTGTAAAGGCGGGGACAGTATTCATACCAAAGCATAGAAGAAATAAAAAAAATTACAAAATATGCCCCGCAGCAGGCACTGTGTGCATAGAGATGCTGGAGCTCTCAAAAGCATAACCAAAGTCAGATGACAGGAGAGAAAATAACTTCAGATGCAGGAGGAGAAACATCTCAAGCCAAGGAATCTATACTTTCAAGTTATTAATCAAGCCTGAAAGCAAATATCTTTAAATGAACACATTGACCAAAAGTTGCTTCCTCAGCAGCCATTCCCGGGACACTTACTGGATGAGCTTAAGCAAGAGAAGGGAGAAAACAGGGAAGAGGAGAAGAAAGGGAAACACATCCAAGTGAGAGACACCAATCAGAATGGTCATGGAGGAAACCCTAGGTGAGTCTACACTCAGCCTAGAACGATAGTTACCGAATGGAGAGCTAGAAAGAGAGGATCACCAGAGACATTACAGAACACAGAGAACATCTCCCTACATGGCCTCTTCATAACTGTTATTCTCAGACGTTTTATAGATCCACTGAAGATATGAAGTAGATGGGAAATCTTGAGGCAATGACAAACTCCAGGAAATTCAAAACTTTATAAGCGATGAAAAGATGCAATTGCCTCCCTGCTTCAACAATGACTAGCATTTATACGAAAAGGGAGCTACTCTTGTCTAACCTAAAAGGAAGTCCATGGCTTATTTCTTTATTTTTTTTAAAGTTATATATGAAATTTTATGTGTGTCCGCTCACTCTTGCAGGTGCCTTCAGAGGCCGGAAGAGAGCGTCCGATTGCCTGGGGCTGAAGGGGCAAGTGGTTGTGAGCCTCCTGCCCCACACAGGTGCGGGAAACTAAATGTGGGTTCTCTGGAACATGTTTTTTGTTGTTATTTTTGTTTTTTTTTTCAGATTCATTGATTATCAACAGAACATTCCTAACACTGATAAATCAAGAAATTTGCAATCTGCCCTTGTTATTTAGACAGGGCAGGATGGTACTCAGGACAGTTGCTGAACTAACTGACTGCCCCTGGAGTGTGGGGGAATAAAGGAATTATCGCTTTATTGCCGTGTTCTTAGTCAGTGCTCGTTCACTTAAGGAAAACAGCAAAAAAAAAAAACAAAAAAAAACCAGCAACAACAAAAATGTGGCACCCAATAGGAAAACCAAATGGAGTTAACCTTCAGAATGCACCATGAAATCCTGAACTCATAGCTCCCAGTCCATTTACCTGCAAGAACAGTGGCTGGTGACCTTGTTCCCAGCCCTCCCGTAAGCGCCTGCAGTGTACCCTCCTCCACGACATTTGCCCTGCATTTGTGAAAGGAGAACACAAGTGTGCAGAATTCCAAACAGCTTCTATGGGGAAAACACCATGGCAGCCCGTGTGCATGTCTTTTTGCGCCACGGGAAAATGCTCAGATTTGGTTGGAGAGACTTAAAATCATTAGTGTCTACATTAGTGTCAAATGTGTTATCCACAGTGTTTTCCAGAGGAGAAGTGTGTGTTTCACAAACAAGTAGGCAACGGAAAGGAAGGAGCCAGGAAGCCAGGAAATGTGACTCAGATCGCTGTGAACTTTAGTTGGGCGGCCCTGCCAACTCACTGCTTGGAAGGGAACGATCATCCCAAACTCTGTTGCTTCTGAAAGACCTTTGATGTTAATCTCACCCAGGAAGGGAGACTTCATGGCCATTGCAGGTCAGGGGAGACCTTCTGCTTGGTGCTGGCTCAGACTGGAGAGGTGACTCCGCTCAGCAGAGCACATCCATAGCTGACTTATCCTCATGCCCTTCCCCAGCACTTTCTAATGCTGGTGGATTCCTCAGAGCTGATCCAAATCCCATAAGAAAGCGATGAGAGCAGTGCATTGGCTCATCAGAGCTGCAAAGTGCTCTCCAGCTGGGAGGTTTGCAGAGAAGCCCAAAAACGAAGATGAAGTTTGATTTGATAAACATGTATTGGGGCTGACTGAGCTATTTTGCAGGAAGATTTGAGACTGAACCTCAGAGACCCTACTATTCTATCATAACTCTCACCCCGGCTCTTTTTCTTCCTTCCTCCCTCCCTCCCTCCCTGCCTGCCTTTTCCCTGACTCCCTGCCTTCCTCCTTTCTTACTTTTTATGTGTACATACAAATTTGTGTGGGTGCCCGTGTGTGCACTTTTATCTGGAAGAAATTGTCAACCTCAGGTACCATCCCCCTTACTTTTTAAGACAGGAACTCTCACCAAGACCTGGCTGGTTAGTGGGTCCTAGGGCCCCTTTTATCTGTTTGCTCCATGCTAGGTTCACAAAACACACCAGGGAGCCCAGCCTTAGGTGGGTTTTTAAGATCAAACTCTGTGTCTTCACACACAAGTACCTTGCCCACCGGGCATTTGTCCTCCAGGCTTGTCATTGCTTCAGTCCCACAGAACCACGGAGACCCCACACTGTCTCCTAAGTAGAACAGTGAAAGGAACCGGCCACCTCTGGCTTCTCAGGCCAATCTCAGAGAAGTGGGTTGTGTCCACCAGAAGTTAGGAAAGAGCCTGGGGGTTGGGGGTTGGGTTATTCCTTTAGAAATGCTTTTGGCCTGTTTTACATGTCTTTAATACAAATCAACCTCTGAAGGTTTTTATTTTTAATTAAAAATGTTTAATTGGCACACTAGTAGTTAAAGAAATTTATTGATGATAATGTGCTTTGTTTGTTTGTTTTTTGAGACAGGGTTTCTCTGTATATCTCTGGCTGTCCTGGAACTCACTCTGTAGGCCAGGCAAAGATCACAAAGATCTGCCTGCCTCTGCCTCCCTGAGTGCTGGAATCAAAGGCATGCACCACCACTGCCTGGCTGATGATAATGTTTTAATGCCATCCTTATAAAAGGGCTTTCAGTCCGAGCTCTAGATGGCACTAACTCAGAGCTGTTTTTGTCCAATGCCTGATCTTTGGGTGCCTGTGTGCACCCTCACTTCTCATTTTCACGGCTCAAACCATTCAACCTTACATTTTTCCTCTGCGAGCCCTTCTTTTCCCCTTCTAGAACATGACACCCCTCCGTAGGCAACGCCAAGTCTAAGGGAAGCCCACTGTCCCCCGTGGTATTTTGGTATCTATCCGGTGTTCCAGCTTCTGAGGTAGGGAGTGGGATACTTACCTTGGATAGAGACAATCTGGATGCAGCTATTGGAATGGTTCCGTCTCAAAAGTCCCCAGATGATACTCCTTCGGTAGGGGGTAGAAACTTCTAGAAATGGGGCATAACTAGAGGAAGTAGATCAGGGTACATTTGGGAACCTGGCCCCATCTTGCTCGCTCTCTCTGCTTCCTAGCTTCCATGTTCTCATTGCGCCCTCTCCTTATTCCACCTCCTCACTGCAGGCCAGGAGAAGTAGGGACTGTGACAGCCAGGACCCAAGTAAGCCTTCCCTTCCTGTAAGCTATTTACCGTAGGTATTTTCATTGCAACAGCAGGAAGCTATCTCAGGTACTCAGGTCCTTATAAACCCTCTGGCTGCCGTGGGCTGGTTTTGCTCTGTTTTAATGGCACTGGTCATGTGAAGCAGAGAGGAGGAGGCAGATTCTCCAGCTTGGGTTTCGGGTGTTAGAATCAAAGTGTCAGTTTCCAGAACGTTAGAATATAAATACCCCGAATGTGGTTGGGAGTTATGGTTTATCACTCGTGGTCCCATCACGGACTGAGTGGGTGGTAAGATGGCTCAGTGGATAAAGCACTTGCGTGAAAGCCTGCTGACCTGAGTGTTAGAATCTACAATAGAGAGGATCAACTATAAAAATTCGTTTTCTGGGGGCTGGAGAGATGGCTGCTCTTCTAGAGGTCCTGAGTTCAACTCCCAGCAACCACATGATGCCCCACAACCATCTATAATGAGATCTGGTGCCTTCTTATGCCATGTATATATATAATAAATAAATAAACTAAAAAAAGAAAGCTGTCCTCTGACCTCCACACATGTTCCATGTCCCACATGCATGTGTTTGAAAAAAAAATCGTTTTCTGACCTTCACATGGACACACACTCATGCACACATACACGTGACTCAAACTAACAATACATAAAACGGTTTTAAAATGTATCAATAATTTTTTAAATAAAAGAAAGTAGGAACTCCTAGGTATTTTTAGACAGAAGTTGCAAAGGAGTGATTGAAAAGGCATTGGGAAGGAATTACAAGAGCAACGGGGAAAGGAATGGCATCCAATGGTGAGCATGCGCTGGGCACCTGCTGCTGCTCCTGAAGATACTGCAGAAGGACATCCTTAGCCACGGGGTTGGGGGGGGAGCTGCTGGCCAACGCTTCCCGCTGTCACCGCGAAGCATTGCTTCCTCCTTCCTGTTCCTATCTGATCTCCACCCAGACTCTCCACTGGCCAGGATTACAGAGAGAGCTGGCTCACAGGGAAATGGCATTTAGTTTACAGCCCTCTAGCATTGAGTGTGTAGATCAGCGTGCAGAAAAGTAGGACTGGATGACAACACAGACTAAGCCACATGGACGAATTCCCACCCGAGTTTTGGCCTGTGCCGTCAGCACGGATTTTTCTGACGTTTAGGAAGCTTGATGCTGTGTCACCGGAAAGGCTGCCCTGGTTATGTAGGCTAACCACGGCGTGAGTGTCAGTCTGGGGCAGCCATCATTTGTAGTAAGGCGAGCCGGCTGCGTCCTTCCGCCTGGCTCCCGGTCGCCGAAATAATTACATAGAAACTGTATTTATTTAAATACTGTCTGGCCCATTAGTTCTAGCCTCTTCTTGGCTAACTATCACATCTTGATTTAGTCCATTTTTAATAATTTGTATTTACCACGAGGATGTGGCTTACATGAGTTTAACCAGTGTTCATCTTGGGCTGGAGAAGCATGGCGTCTGTCACACTTCCCTTCCTCCCAGTATTCCATTCTGTCTACTCCGCCTACTTACTACAGTTATTTGGGGTTCTAAGAACTGCAGGGGAACTTGGTTTTCCTGCTGGAAAAACAAATGTAAGTTTTAGTACGTATTAGGAACTGTGAGCTGCTGTAATGACCACTGAAACTGAGCAACTTAGAAGTAGCAGGGATTTATTTCTCAGTTCCGGAGGCTAAAGGTCCCCTGTGTCAGCGTGCCAGGTAGTTCTGGGGGAGACCCTCCTCCAGGTAGGTCTGAGGGAGACCTTCCTCCAGGTAGGTCTGAGGGAGACCTTCCTCCAGGTAGGTCTGAGGGAGACCCTCCTCCAGGTAGGTCTGGGGGAGACCCTCCTCCAGCATGCAGGCTGCAAAGAAGGTTCACTAGGGTCTCATGACTGACAGCACTCTTGAAGGCTTTGCTCACGAGTGCTCCATCACTCTTAGAACCATTGCTGTGGGGACCAGGATTCCCCTGGATGAAGTTCGGGGAGATGCAAACACAGTGCCATAAAAAAACAAAACTGAGAAAATTTATCTTTCCTTTAAGAAGTTCTTTATAAAAAGTACAATCTTGTGTATAAAAGCTGCTCTTTATGTACTAAAGGAACACATGTTTGGCAAAACCAGATACTGTTCTTTGTTTCCTCAAAATCAACTCCCAGGCTGAAGAGAATGTTCCAAAAACACCTCTCTTTTCATAGTTGGATGAGTCGTAGACACACAGGAAAACCATCTAAAGTATTTTTGTTGAAAAGTGTGTGTTAGAAGTTTTTTGCTTAAATGTAGTTCTGTTAAAGTTGCTTTGTAATTTCTTCTTTTAAAATTGCATTTGTTTATTTGTGTGTATTTGTGTGAGGGGACCACAGGTATCAAAACTATCACGCGAAGGTCAGAGGGCAACTTGCTGAGTCAGTTCTCTCCTTCCGCTGTGTGTCCTGGAGACTGAACTCAGGTGCCAACCTTGGCAGCAAGCGCCTAGACCTAATGAGCCATCTCACTGGCCCCTGTGATTTCTTATTTTGTGTTTATCACCAGAAACTATTGAAACAAAAAAGGGGAAATCATAAGAATTATATATATATATATATATATATGTATATATATAATGTGTGTATATGTATATATATTCTTACAGTTGTTTCTTTTTAAAAAGTATTTGTTTATTGTTATTTTGTGTGTCACTTGCGTGCATCACCCACAGAGGCCAGAGGAAGACGCTGGATCCCCTGGAGCTGAGCTAGAGATGGTTATGAGCTCTGTGTGGTTCTAGGAACAGAACCCAGGTCCTCTGCGAGAGCAGCCAACACTCTGAACCACTGAGCCGTCTCCTGCCCACGGTTAGTCTTTTCTAGTATGTAGCGAATACAGCCATAGCTCTCATCATACAAATACTTTAAAAAATGAAAATGGAGTATTCATAAACCATTTTATGGATCTTTTTCTGTTTAATTATATGCCGTTAAGTCTTTAGAAAATATTTTTTCCATAATTCCTGGTGTTTTGTCAAGAGTTAAACTGACTCACTGGATCTGCCATCAACAGGGTGAAGTCCTTCCTGTTTTGACTAGTGCTGTGATAAACACACACACACTTTTTTTTGCAGTTTGCATCCCTTCTTGTACCCAGGAGAGTGGAGTGATCCAGACAGAATCATGGCATCAGAGACCATGAAGGGCTACAAGGTCATGCATGCCTGCTGCCAAATAACCCCTGGTGCTTTGATTCCGAGATGAACCCCGACACACACACACACACACACACACACACACACACACACACACACACACACTTGCTTTGTTGCTGTCTGTCTTCGCTGTTGCTCCTTGCTCTTGTATAATTATTATAACAGCATTTTCATTTCTTCTCAAGTGTTCTGTTCGTATGATAAATGACAGTTACTCTAGAATACCTCCCATGGTGGCAGCCTCTGACTTTTTAGATGGAACCAGGCACTCTGAAGGGGAGACTAAGGGTGAGAAGCATCTCAACTGGAGGAAGGGGTGTCAGGAAGGTGGTCAGGTCTAGCAGTGCCTCCCCACGAGGATAAGTCCTGGAATCAGCGATACACTCAGGGACAAGGCACACAGTGAGGGTGGCTGAGTCACAGTGAGGCAGTGGGTGTGACCCTAGATCCTCATGGGTGTGATACCAACTGAAGACCTCCATTGGGGCTTCACGCCTCTCCTGATCAGCACCAGGGACCGGAGCTATCAATAAGGAGACCCTTGGCAAAGAACTGGCAAACCTAGGTCAAAGAGCCAGGGTGAATTAGGAGAGAGGAGAAGACCAAATGAGTTTGTGCTGGGGCTGGCTTCTGCCAGCCAACCACGTGGCTATGAACACCAGAAACTTTCTCAGCCCATTCGCCAGCAGGTCCCATCTCCCCACCCAGCAGCCCCAGCACGACCTTTGATTCTTGGGTGAGCGTTTTAAAGCAGGATGATGGTAGCATTGTCTGTGTATTCACCAGCTTCTCACTTCCTGGGTTTTTCTGGGGTTTTGTTCACCTCTGCAAGGGTTCTTCTTCTTCTGTCTCCTGGGACATCAGTCGCTGCTCTGCCACTGCTAAACAGTTTCACTAAATCAGTTCATAATTTTAAAAAAAAGGTAAAAGAGCCAGGCCTGGTGGTACACACCTTTAACCCCAGCACGGGAGATGCAGAAGCAGGAGGGTCTGTGAATTCAAGTCTAGCCTGGTTTAGGTAGCAAGTTCCAGGTCAGTCAGGGCTGCAGAGTGAGATCCTGTCTTAAAAACAAAAGGTAAAAGCATAAATTTCATATGTGCCCTTGACAGATGTGATTCTCCACCCACTATGGCATTTGGGCAGTGTTCATGTCATGGTGTGCCAAGAGCCATTGCTGTCCTCATTGCTCTGAGGGACATAACTTAAGGGGGAAGGGGCTCATGGTGGCTCACAGTCTAACTGCTCATACAGTTCATGAAGGAAGAAAAGGTGGCAGTCCCTTGGGACAACTGGTCACACTGGGCCCACAGTTTGGAAGGAGACAGCAATGGATGTGCTTGATATTGGGACGGTCATGAGCTTTGGGGACTAAGGGGTGAAAGGTCATAGCTTAAAAGCTATATGTTTGTGTGTCAGGGGTTACACAGTTAAGATCAATTTGACATGCTCTAGAGTCACCTGGGACACAAGCCTCTGGGCATGTTTGTTGGGGACTGTCTAGATTAGATTGAGGTGGGAAGACACAGTCTAAAAAAAATGTGCTTGGCACCATTTTGTGTGCTGAGGCCCTAGACTACATAAAACCAGAGAAAGTGAACTGAGACCTAGTTAACATTCTTCTGCTTTCCTGACTGCAGATGCAATGTGGCCAGCTGCCTCACGCTCCTGCCCGGGTACCTGTTGACAGAGTTTCTATCCCACCTGGTCCTGCAGTCGTTCAGTCCCAAAGAAACACACAGAGGTCTACATTAATTATAAACTGGCTTCTTATTAACTAATTCTCACATTTTAAATTAGCCCATTATTCTTGTCTATGTTAGCCATGTGGCTTGGTACCTTTTATCAGTGAGGCATTCTCATCTGGCTTCCTCTGTGTCTGGGTAACAACTGCAGACTGAGCCTTCCTCTTCCCAGAATTCTCCTGTTCTCATTGCCCTGCCTCTACTTCCTGCCTGGTCGTCCCACCTATACTTCCTGCCTGGTTGCTGGCCAATCAGCATTTTATTAAAATACAAGTGACGAATTTTTACAAAGTACAAGACCATTGTCCCACAGCAGGTCCCTTCCCCATGCTGGACTCTACCCTCAAGACTCAAGTCAAATAAACCCTTCCAAGTCGGTAAACTGCTTTGTCAGGTATTTGGTTGCAACTATAAGAAAAGTAACTGATTCAGGTTCCATCCCAATCTGTGCTGAATGGAGCTTTGTGATCGATGGCCCTGGCTTTGTCACTGACCAGCTTCAAGATCAGGAAAACTACAGGGAACTTCAAATCTATTTCTTCATCATCAGGGCAGCAATGAGGACACCAAGGCAGACAAGAGATTCTAGCTAAGCTGTCGTACCCAGAAGTCTGTAGATGCGGCATCTCCGAAAGCAGCTGCTTGCCTTCTACATAGGGATGAAGGTAATGGGCGCACGCCTCTTGTTCTTTGTACCTGGGGTGCAGATGCTGTCCCTGGGGCAAGCAGCTATCATTCTAGCAGGAAGACAGAAGCCTCCTGCTCAGGGCACTGCGGTCTTGGATTCCTGGTGAATTCGAAGCATCTGTGCAGCCTGCTCCAGGCCACAGATCTGGACTCTCAGTCACTTGAGGAAAATAAAACCCTTATTTGATTAAACTGTCCCTCTTGGGTTTCTCTGAACTGAGAGTTAGCACAGCTGCGAAAGCACACAGAGCCAGACAAGCACAGATATTGCCAGTTTTACGGTCAAGGTGCTGGCTGCAGGAAGATGGTTCCAGTTCACCTCCGGAGATTGCTGGGGGAGTGACACAGATTTTACAGGAACCCAAGGGCACATGTTTCCAGCTCGCAGTGAATCTGCATCCAGAAATCCAAGCCTCCTAACCCCGGGATCTCTCTTTCCTTGCTTCCTACCCGTGGCTTCTGTCCTGAATTGAGACAACTGGAGAATCCTACAAGAAGAATAAGGTTTAGTTAGTCAGAGCATCCAAGAGGCATGTTAATGAGGCAGGAGTCAGGTGGGGGGGGTCATCTAAGGTGAAGTTAAGGGGTGGTCCATCTGCCGAACAGAAGTACAAACAGAAAGGCAATGTGCTTTTAAATGCGCTGTCCCTGGATGTGCAAGCAAGGCTCTGTGAGCCATGGTTAAAATGTAAGCCAGACTCATTTCAGGAGGTGGAGGCCATGGCTACTGTCCTCTGGTGGGAATGAAAGAGCCTCCCTCAGTTCTGTGGTGGTTTTGTTACTGCTGACAAGAAAGCTGTACTATTAAAAAGAAATACAGAGCCCAGAACGGCTGTGTTCTACTGCTGTTTCAGTCACTCGTGAGAAGTAGGACCGAGTGCAGGACCCTGGCAACCCTTGCCAGCTGGGCCATACCTGGGCACAGCAGCTGCTGTTGCTTGTGTTTTAAACCAGAAGAAGTCAGCAATGGTAGGAGTGGTTGCTCATCTGAATTTTGAAAGTTTATCAAATGCTGTTGAGCTCTCCTGCCCCAGAGAACCAACTGAACATAACCAGTATGTGTTGGTAACATTTGTTACCATACAAAGCAATGGTAACATCATTTCTTACATACAGGGTGTTACACTTGGATCTTAGTTGCTTTCGCCCCTGCTTCCTCCCTGACCCTTTTCCTTCCTTCCCCCAGGAACCCCCTCTCTGCTTGCTTACCATGTATGCTTTCATACCCTCAGCTCTTAAGAAATCTCCCTGTTCCCTCTCACGGCTTCCTTCCTAGTTTCATGAAAACACACACGCTTTTATTTTGTTTGTTTTTCAAGATAGTGTTTCTCTGTGTAGCCCTGGCTGTCCTGGAACTCCCTCTGTAGACCAGGCTGGCCTCGAACTCAAAGAGCCACCTGCCTCTGCCTCCTTAGGCTGGGATTAAAGACATGCACCACCACTGGGCTTACTCACACAATTTTTAAATCTAGGTTTTGTTCAGAAAAAAATGCATTTATTAATGGAAAAGTAATTCTTGGAGCCCTTTCAAATTGAACAATGCTCAGAAATCTTTAAAAGTGTTCTCTGAGGGTTTGCCATCCAGCAACCCGAGTGGCCCTGGATGACACATGGAGAAGCGAAGACCAGAAGGTGATACTCGCTGTGGGCTTGTGCTGTTCTAAGCACTTAACTCCTGCAAGCCCCACAGATTATGAGCTACAGTTATTATTCATATCTTACAGATAAGGTACCTTGTGAGCACAAACCCTTGCTATTTCATTTTAAAATATACTCTTCGGTGGGAAGTTCATCTCAGAGCCGAGAAGCCTTTGCCTGGGTTAGCCAATGCTTTTGTTGCTTTGTTTTTGTGTATTTTCTTCCCTTTAACCTAGAGGATATTTCTTCTGCTTTAATTTAGCTTACAAGTAGTACTAGAGGAAGAAAATAACACCGTGGCCATGGAGAAGTGAGAGTGGGAAGCAGGGGTGACTTTGCTTGGCTCTTAGGAATTCATTACCAAGGAGATTTAATTTAGGATTAATAATCATTTTAACCCAGCCATTTAAGAGTGCACCAAACTAGCAAGGAAGAGGGAAAATGAATTTATGATCTGAAATTTGGGGAGCAAAGCTTCGTTCATTAGCAAACAGCTTTTCTTTTGGAACACAAATAAATCTAATAAGGGTCAATTGCATGCTTTTATTAAATTTTACAAAACCGTGTTCCTGATCCCTCCCCTGCTCAGGGCTCCCCTGTTCCATCCATCCCTCATGAGTGTCTATTCTAATTGCTTGGGATTTCCCCTTCGGGTCTTTAATTCCCACTAGCCTTTGGTGCAGGTGCTTTCTTGGATACAGGTGTCTAGAAGGTTCAGCTCCAAATCCAATTGTCTCGAGAACGAAGCACCCTGAGTCATTTGTGGGTGGATAGCGGCCTGAGGAAAGGCCAGCGGGGGATGATCCTCTTCACCCATCAGTCAGCAGCTCAGTGCCATCTGCTATGTGCCAAGTGTAACACAACCACAAGAGAGCCCCGCCCATGTCCTCCCCGCGTGCACGGCCCAGTGGGACAGCTCTGCAGGTCCGATCTCTCCATGAAGGAAGGAATTGAAAGATTCTTTCCCTTCAATGAAGCTAACAGCATCATGGAAAGGGGATTTTTTTCTGACCTGGCAAAAACGAGAGTCAGAGTTTCTTCTCACGGCAAAGTTAGTGGCTGTCAGAGCATCTGACAAACTAGGTCCTGGGTTTGACTATAGCAGGTGGTACCTGCTGCCAACAGGAAGACATCACAGAGGACTATCTAGAAAAAAAGCAAAATGATGTGGCTGTCACAGTATTGCCAATAACCTGTCACCAGTTCGCCCATTTACACAGGAAGGCTTTGGATGGAAACCAAGCAGTGCGATCCTGTGGGTCTTCCAGGTCAGTGAGAGAGCCTGTCTCAATCAACAGTTTCCTGGGGAAAGACAATCAAAGCTGACATGCGCACATGTATGTATACACACATACACAGAAGGAAGAGGAAGAAAGGCAGGAAGAGGAGCACCATGCATGCATGCACGCACGCACGCCACATGATGGGGGAGGGAGTTGGGGCAGTGTTATTCTCTCTAATAGAATTCCTTCCAAAGAATTGCTGAATAAGGTTTTTTGTTTGTTTGTTTTTGTTTGTTTTAGTGAAACACAGTGACGGCACAACACAAAGCCAACGCGTTGGTAAAGGTGACCATAAGTGCTCAGGGACACCACCCTTGGCTGTCATGCACACCAAGTCTCAGCAGACACGCCTGGTGCCGCTCTGTGCCCTCTGGCAGACTCCCTGAAGAACTGGACACGGGCCCTGCTCAGTGACAAGGCGTCTGTCTCTGGTGCTGCACCGGGAAGGCTCTGAGCGGAATGCTGATGATCTTTGGGCCGCTGTCTGTATCTCTGCAGAGGGAGAATAATGCTGGATGGAAGATCCCCGAAGGCACAGGACTTCCCCGGCGACAAGGGCTTCAGTGCGTGCCTGCTTCTCCATGATTGCTCTCGAATCATCACTTCCCACTTTCTCATTAACGTCATTTTAATCAGACACCTGGCAAAGCTCAAGACCCAGAGAGATTTACCAGGGTGAGGACCAGACTGCGTGCCATGTTCAATACCCTGGGGGGGGGCATTTCATGTCTCCTCAGGGTTAAGGGCAGCTACCACCGCCCTGAATTTCCTCCTTTGACTTTGAATTTCCTGATAGTTTGTGCTTCTAGAAGCTTCGCTGCCTGCAGGTTCACCACCTTCTTCTCTGGGCATCTGCTACCCCAGACTGAGTACTCCGCAGCTGCTGGAGGTGATCTGATTCTCTGGGGAGCAAAGCAGCATGAAGGATGAATCCTCAGCTCAGTGGTGTGACAGCTATGGAGACGAATAAGGGCAGGAAGAAGGAGGACTGGGACAAAGTCACTGCAAAGGCTTGAGTGGATCCCCTCAGGAACTGGCAAGGCTAAAATAGCTGCCTAACTTGGGAGGATGGGGAAGGTTTCTGTTTCCCATGGTTGACTACTGTGTGGGACATTGGTGACCTCCAACGTGGCTGGGCTTGCCGCCCAAGGCATCTCCAGTAGAGCTAAATGAGGAGGGCTTGTTCAGGCAGCACTTCCTGTGGGGCTGCGGCAGAAATGGAGAAGGGATGACTTGAGAAGAGGGTAAATACAACCAAAATAAGAACTAGCTGAGGAGCCAGGGGAAGAAAAGCCAGGAATGAAAATCCAGAAGTCACGCAGGCTCAAAGCTCATATTGTTCATTAAGATTTTGGATCTGCAACTACTCTCTCTCAGCCTCAGTGGCACCCAGTCCTGAGGCTGCTGGAGGATCACAGACCAAGCTCTCCTGGTACATCAGCACGTAGCTATCAGTCAGTGAAACACCGCTGTCAGTCTGAGGGCCTCTCAGAGCCAGGAGAGTCTACGCTGTTTCTGGGGCTGTTAGCTGGTGTCTTCCAAGTGCCCCTGTTTCGTGGCCTTCTGCAACCTTCTGCTTTGAAGGCTGATGTGCCCCCAAAGAAGTAACAAAGAATATCACACCTCAGCCCAGAGCAGAGGAGGCAGAGACAGAGAGGGCTTGCTGGCCAGATAGTCTAGCTAAGTCTGTGAGCTCCAGGTTCAGTGAGACACTGTGTCTCCCAAGCAACCCCTGGGAGGGAAGGATGGGGCAGCAAAGCCCAAGGGGACCGAGAAGCACAGAGCCACCACTCAGTGACAAATTTATGTTGCCTGCTTCCTCAAGGATGAAGAACCAAGAGGGAAATGGTTCCTTGCCAGAGCTGTGAGCTTACAAACTATCACCAATAACAGTGGGCACTTGCCTCTACTTCCCTGTTAGCCACACCACCCCTTCGCTGCCTTTGTATTTCCCGCAGCGTTACCCACCTCTCCTCTCCCTGTCACTGCGCCACTTTCAAGCCACTGCACACTGAGCAAGTTGTCTGCCTTCTAGGAGCCTCCGTCGTCCTGGATGAAAAGCAAGGGTGATAGAGAGCTTGTTCCACGGCAAGATGCCTGAGCAGCCTAAGGAAGGAAGGGTTTACCTGAGTGCACCATTTGAGGGTGTGCAGCACGAATAATAAAAACCCAGAGACAGATAATGGGGTTCAACCTGAAGATCAGAAAAGTAGCCAAGCCACTAGAGAGCTCTTGCCTCTATGAAATCTTCAGACTGAAAGAGAGCGAGTTCCTGTCTCGTCCCACTTTATATTCCTCTCTAGTGCTGGGATTAAAGGTGTGCACCACCACCACCCAGCCTCAATGGCTATCTAGTGTGGCTTCCGGGATTAAAGGTGTGTACCACCACTCCCTGGTCTGTGCGGCTAACTAGTGTGGTTGTTTTCTGTTCTGATCGTCAGGAAAGTTTTATCTATTTTTTAAAATAATTTAGTTAACTTTATTTTATGTGGATTGGTGTGAAGGTATCAGATCCCCAGAAACTGGAGTTACAGTTGTTAGCTGTCATGTGGGTGCTGGGAATTGAACCCTGGTCCTCTGGAAGAACAGCCAGTGCTCTTAACCGCTGAGCCATCTCTCCAGCCCCAGTTTTATCTATTAAAATACAAATGAAATCACTACAAGGGTGCGACTACAAGGAAAGCATGACAGCTGGAGTGTGAGGCACCTGGTCACATTGTGTCCCCACATCAGAAAGCAAAGAGGTGTTGATGCTCAGCCTGCGATCTCATTCTGATGCGGTCTAGGACCCCAGTCCTTGGGATGGTGCTTTCTACGTTTAGGGCAGGTCCTTCCATCTCACATAACCCAACTAGAAGCTTCCCTACAGTCATGCCCAGAGGCTCGTCTTCTAAGTGACTCTAGATTCATCAATTTCATCCATCTCAGAGAGTGTCTCTGTCACCTGAGTGGCAGTGTCACCTTCACATCAGAGGAGCAGGGCTGCCTGGCGGGCAGAAGTAAACCATCAGATGGTTCTGGCAGATCCTTTACAAAGTGGGTTCCTGCTGACATGTCCCTGTCGCTGCCAGCAAAGCAAGCACAGTGCAGATCAATGCCGGAGGGAAATTGCAGTATTTGAGGAGACAGGATTTCGTGGCAATGATCAGCGCTAAGCTGGAGAACCGCTAAAGCCACATGAGGTTAGCGAAAACTCAGGATCTTGTGGCTTGAAGGCAAGAAGAGAAAGGATGTCAAGTAACCGGAGAAAGCTGATGTGTGGTTTGTTCTGGGTTCTGAGAGCATGGCCCCATTCGTTCATTCTCTCACAGACATATCAAATGCTTAGCATGCTAGCCCTTGCTCAGAACATGACAAACAACCGAGATGTCTCACGGAAGGCATAATTTTGTAAAACACAAGACAAAACACATCTTTGTAATCTTTGGTTTCATTTCCCGAAAAAAAAAATATCTCATTGGGTTTTTCCAGCAACTTGAAATGGTTTCTTCTTTCTGGGTGGGCTCACTGTCAGAGGACATCTCCTTCAGTCCATCCAGACTTTAGGGAAGCAGGCAGCATCACCCACCTGTCAACAAACACCTCCACTTCCTACCAGTGAGATCCTGGGCACCTGGTTCTGGTTTGCCTTGACCTGTTGAAGAAGTGGGGTCTCTTCTTGTTTTATTATTTCAGGTGCAGGGAGACCCCAAGCTGTATGTACCCATAGGCATAAATAAAACTAACCCTTAAGAACAAACAAAACCATAGCCGTGTACGCGCTTGCTCACACCTCTGTAGAGGTTCAGTCTGCAGGATTTACGGCCATGTTTCCAGGAGCAGGGTTCTATCAGAGTCTTCCTGGACTAACGACCAAGTTCACCCCTTTGGAAGTGGAGCACAGAACCTCCTGCCTCCCGACAACCTCATTAGCCCTCATTATTGTTTTAATTGTATTACTTGGTTTTTAATATTTAAAAATCTTACCTATGAATTGTTAACACCTTTCCCTTACCCAGTCTCTGTAAGGTTTCTAATTTTCTCTTGCTAATTTCCAAGAGTTTTTTTTTCTTTTAATATATATAAAACTTTTTTGTTTTGTTTTGTTTCAAGACAAGGTTTCTCTGTAGTTTTGGAGCCTGTCCTGGAACTAGCTCTTGTAGATCAGGTTGGCCTCGAACTCACAGAGATCCGCCTGCCTCTGCCTCCCAAGTGCTGGGATTAAAGGCGTGCGCCACCACCTCCCAGCAAAACTTTAATTTTGGTATTACTTTTGCTTGTTTGTTTGCTTGCTTTTGGTTTTTGAGACAGGGTTTCTCTATATAGTCCTGACTGTCCTGGAACCTGCTCTGTAGACCAGATTTCCTTCGAACTCAGATATCTGCCTGCATCTGCCGCCTAAGTGCTGGGATTAAAGACGTGTACCACCACCGCCTGGTCTGGTATTACATTTTGTTTATTTGTTTTGAGAGTGTATATGTGTGTACATGCCTTTGCCACGCTGAGAGCATCAAAATCAAAGAATTTTGGGATTGGTTCTCTTCTTCTACCCCATGGGTCCTGAGGTCCAACTTAGGCCATCAGACTTGGTGGCAAGAACTTCACTGGAACCTAATTTAAAAAAAAAATCATTGCAAATATCTTTACCTGTTTGCCACAGCTCTCTATTGAATAGAAATCACCCAACACGATCCGCTGCATCTGTGTGTGAGAGTCTTCTTGCAACCTCTTGGTTATGGGGGTGTCCTTTGTTGGCTTTATTGATAGGTCTTTTCATTCTCCTGCCTTTAATCACTTGGATTCTTCCTTCAGAAGGTGCAGGTGGGGGCCAACTTAAAGTTGTTGCATGGAGCTGCTTCCTGCTACCAGTGACTGCATACTCTGTCTTTTGACCACGGCTCTGTGGTACCCTCCCACCTTCCCCTTCGCACAGTTCACCACGTGGAGACGCCTGGTTGGATGCTTACATACATCCTGTTGGAACTGTTTCATGTCTCATTTTTAACCCTATGAAAGCCTTTCAGGTCCTACACCTTGTTTCGTGGTATCATGTTTGTTGTATATTATGAAAGTCATACTTTAAAGTCCTAAACTGAAACTCTGTCATGTAACACGGAAATAAGAACGTAGTCTCTGTGCCACAGGGAACAGGGCTCGAGTTCTGTTTCTGCCATTTAACATGCGTTTGCTATTGCCTAGTATTTTCTTTCTGTGGGTAGAACAAATTACCACAAGCTTAGTGACTTATATTGACTCTGAGTGGCCTACCGCCCTACCATCCCAGAGGTCAGAAATCTAATGTGAGCAGCCAGGGCTCCGTTCATCTGAAAGTCCCAAAGGAAAACCTGTTTCCTTGCCGTTTCCTGACATTAGAGGTGCCAGCAGGGTCTTGGCTCATGGTGCAACCACTCTGACTTTCGAGTCTGTTACCACATCTCCTGCCTGCTTCCTTCTCTCATAAAGACCCATGTGATTGTGTGGCGCCCACACTAGCCCTGGGTTCTCTTCCCCATCTCAAGGGCTTCAGCCGTGTCTGGTAACAGCATCGGCTCTGGAGATTAGGATACATTAGTAACTTTTTTCATTACTGAGACAAAATGCCTGAGAAAAGCAACATATGGAAGGGAGGGTTTCCTTTAGATGTCGGCATTTGGTGGTACAGCCTTTGGTGGAAGGGGAAGGCGTGGCAGCACGGATGGGAGGCATCTGGTTACATTGTGTCCGTAGGCGGGAAGCAGAGTGCACTGAATCCTGGTGCTCGGCTCAACCATTCATAAAATATCTTTTTGGTGGATTCCAATCCAGTCACCTGGACAATGTGGGTTAGACGTTACAGACAAGGATATTGTCCTGATTTGATTATCAAATGTCCCACAGACGCACATGTGGAACACTGGGCCCCCGACTGGTGCAGCCTTGAGAGGTGTAGCTGGGGAAGGAGGTCACAGGGGTTAAGTAGGAAGTAGGTGACCAAGTGCCTTTGGTGATGCCTGGTCCCCAGACCCTTCCCCGCTCTGCTTCCTACAGGAAGCTGTCGCAATCACAAGAAAACTAAGACAGATATCTTGGGGAACCATTATTTCACCTCTTACGATTTGGGCAGGTAACTTACTGTCTCTGAGTATCGATCCGTTTCTTATACAGTGGAGGACGGACAGATAAATAGAGGGGATGGGCAGATGGCTCAACCATTGAGAGCACTGGCTGCTCTTACAGAGGACCTGAGTTCCTTTCCCAGAACCCACATGGCAGCTCTCGAAGGCCTGTAACTCCCACGCCATGGGATGGGACAGCTATGGCCTCTTTGGGCACTGTACTCAAATGCACTTACTAATACACATAGGTGTGTGTGCACACACACATACACACACACACACACACGAGGGGAAAAGGCAGAGGGACAGAGACAGAGATAGAGACACACACAGTTAGAGATAACAATAATAATAGGTAGAAATTGTTTGCTTGGCTCAGTGCTGGCTGCGTACTCAGGGCTTGGTACATGATGGTCTGGCTGCCACCCGGCTAGGGAGAAGCCCGAGGCTTAGTGAGTGAGCCGCTCTGGAGGATGCTCTAGCAGGGTCTCTAGACAGCTTTCCCAGCACAGCCAGGGACTGGGGCAAGGGTGACCAGCGTGAGGCTGGGGACAATCAAGGATATTATTGCTGTTCACTCTTCATTGGCTTCCTCCGTCCCTCCCTCCCTCCCTCCCTCCCTCCCTCTCAATATTAGAGACCACTGAAGTTCCCAGATGGGATAGAAACCTGTACGTACGCTGGGGACCAGATGGTTGGTGGCCTCATCCTGGGGAAGACCCTGTTTTACTCTGTAGTTCACCCGCTTTCCGTCTTCACTCTGTTACCTATAGTTGTTGGGTGACAGCAAACAACATTTAAAAACCAGTCTGGGGGCCTAGAAGTCAGGTGGGTTCCAGTGTGGCAGGGGTGTGCATACATGAATGTGGAGTGTGTATTCACTGTTTCTGCCTGAGTAGGGGTCCCTACCACACATCTAGGACCAAGCACATTTGCTTTTCACCTGGGTCTGGGTGCCCTGTCCCCTCCCCTAGCCAAAGTGCTTCAGGCGCCTCTGCCAAGTCCCAGGAGAGACTGGCAGCTTCTGGCTGAGCGAGCAGGCCTGCGGGCACCTCTAGGCCAGGGCACCATCTAAGCCCTTGCACACAGTCTCTCAGGTGACCCCAACAACCACCAGTTGGTGCTATTATCTTCCATTTCCACAGAAGGAAGCAAGGCTCAGAGAGGTTAAGTGGCCCAGCTATCAGGAGACTTTGAACCCAGACAGTCCGGCTCCGGCATCTATACCCTCAACCCCACGACTCCCTGTTGCTTCAAAGCACAAAGCCTGGGGGCTCCTGTTTGAAAGGCAGCGGTTGAGGGATCAGTGCCATGCCCCCTCCAGTGCAGGCACAGCTGTTCCAGTCATCTGAAACCCAGAGGCACAGAACACATCTAGGTAATTAGCTTTGGCCTGGTGAAGTGAACTGTCCGGTGTGCTTTGTCAAACCCAGCTGATTGGAACAGCAACACAAAGGCCATGAAGCTTCATCAGACTCTGCTGCGGGTTCCTCCATGGTTTTCCTCACGGCGAGTGCTGTGTCACAGAGGAAACACAGAGGCTGCCTGATCTCAGTTTTCTCCAGAGATGGTCCAGAAAATGCTCCCAGTTGCGGTCCTAAGTGTGTATATCTAATACATTTACATTTGTTAAAAAGAACCAAGAACTATTACAATGCATTGCCCTATGGTGTTTTGTTTTTTTTTTTTTTATTTAACTTCATGACACTAAAGCTTCTGTGAGTCGCCCAACTCTCTGCACAGTGTTAGCGACTGCACAGTATTTTACTGCAAGCACTCACTGAGATTTAATTAATCACTGGCCTCCTTCTTGCCCATCTCAGTTGCTTCTCAGCTTTCGCTCTCGCAAATGCTGAGCCCAGAATGCAGTCATCTTGGCTGCACCTCGACTCTTCCCTAAAGACAAACACGCAGCAACAATTTTGCCAGGGCAAAGAATGGCACTTTCATTTTTTTTTTCTTTTGAGAAAAGGTCTCATGTAGCCCAGGCTGGCCTCAACTCACTTTGCAGCTGTCTTGTTATTGTTCTTATTGTTATTGGTCAACTTGACACAAACTAGACTCAGTTTGGAAGAGGGAACTTCAGTTGAGAAACTGCCTCTATCAGTTCTATTAAAGTCTGTGAGGCTTTCTTTTTTGATTGATGACTGAAGAAGTTTGAGCCCAGTCCACTGTGGGTGGTGTCACCCCCACACTGGTGGTCCTGGGTGTCATAACAAACCAGGGTAAATGAGCTGTGGGAGCATCCGGTAAGCAGCGCTCATCCATGGCTTCTGCTTCCATTCCTGCCCCCAGGTTCCTGCTTTCAATTCCTGACTTCCCTTCATGGTGGCCTGTAAGCTGTAAGATCAAATAAGCCCTGTCCTTCCAAGTTGCTTTTGGTCATAGAGCTCACCGCAGCAATAGAAAGCAAGCTCTAACAGCAGGCAAGGATGTCCTTGAACTTCAGTTTCTCCCGACTCTACCTCCTGAATACTGGAGCTGCAGCATGTACCACCATGCCTGGTTTCGGGTGGTGCTGGGCATTGAACCCAGGGCTTCAAGAACATTAGGCAAACTCTCTACCAACTGAACTACTTGCTCTGCTCAGCAGGTCAGACTTTCAAAAGGGTCAAATTACACACTTCCAGATAGAGTATATGCACTTATTTTCTCTCCTAGTTCTGGATATCTGTGCTCCAGAGACTCTTCAATGATAAACAGGTTACAGCTTCAAGGGGGTAAAAATTGCCTGAATAGCAACCTGCCAGATTTTGAGAGACTTCACATGATCGCAGATAGTTGAAGCGTTTAGGAAATTCAGTTTATTCAAGATGCTCCCACATTCAACAAGACTATGCAAAAGCCTCAGCAAACCAGGAGGGAGAGGGAGGTGCAGATGCTAATCTCCAAGCCCAGCCTCCTCAGGCAGGAGGCAGACGCTGTCTATCAAATGAAAGAGGAGGTGTTCCACACTCCCTGGCAGCTTTCCCATCCTCTGAAAGGGTTGCAGGCGCCTCCTGCTGCAGGGCTACCGCAGACCGGCTGCAACTGCATTCACATCCTCCCCAGTATCGGCAAGTTCGAATGACAGGTATTTAAAGTCACCCCGCCACGCTTCAGCAGCTCTGTGGAGTGAATGACTGATTTTTGTGACACTCTCAACAGCTTTGTGCGTGCACGCGGAGGCCCACAGACCCCTCACCTGCTGCCGTCTGCCTCACAAAGCAGCAGTGGTTTGGTATTCCAGGCGATGGTGGGGGTCTGGGCAGGTGGCATTTTAAGATCGGGAAACAAACAGACTCACAATCTGTACATGTTTCTGCAGGCTGTTTTGTTGAAATGACCCTACTGGTGGATTTCTGCAGCAACAAAGGAGACTTTTCAGGGTGTGGCTTGACGTCCTTTCCTTGCAAAGGTTGCTTTAAAAATCACTTTTGCCTAACAGGCTGAGGATCGCCGTGTCCTTAGCCAATGTGAGAGATACACTTGGACCTGACTGCCATTTTTTCCTCTCCCCACTCAGCGTTGCAACTAGAGAACAGACGTCGTTTAGCGAAGGCCTGTTCCCTTTTTATATTCGAGGCTTGCTGCTAAAAATTCTCTTTTAGATGAATTATTAAACCCAATTTTTGAAATAAGGACAATGCAGATTTCTTCTTTGCCTCTGATGTATGACACCCGGTGAACTGGTGGAGAAAAGCAAGGGGAAGATGAGAGGCCAGGTGGGGATCAGAGGTTAAGGGTCATAGAATTCAACAAAGATCATTTTACAATCCCCAAATTTCCTGTGTGACCATCCCGGCAGGAACAAAGACAGTCTAAAGAGAACCAATTGCGCCTCTCCCTTGGCTACCAAGCTAGTAAAATAACGGGCCCCAAAGGATTTGGAGTGTTCTCTAGAGCCTCATACTTGGGGGAGGAAAAGGAAGGCTAAAGCCTGGTGCCAGCCAGAGGGGGTTCTTACCTCCCAGAAAGAGATGTCACACAGTTCTGACAACTTTTTAGGCAACTTTGCACGGAGAGCCTGGAACCCAAGCAATGGTGATGGGTGGGACCAGACTCTGACCTGGACTGTTCAGTTCCTAAACCCTTTGTCTTCTGTTTAAACTTGAATCTCATGTCAGGACACCTCAGGTAGAATGGGTGACAGAGGAAGTCCAATGGCCTCTCGGTCCATCTTCCCACAGCCACGACGAATGCATCTCCTTTTTCTGCCTCGCGCTACTCCTTGCTTCTTAATTGGCCCACTGAGAATGAGGGCAGAGCCCAGCTTGTTAGAGCGGCCTGCTGAGGCCCAAGATCTGGCCCTGACAACCCTGGTAATACCTGTTCCACAAGGACTCTTTATCTATCTTGTAGAAATGCATCAACACTTAGCTCTGCAAACCCGGGCCTCTTCTCTGCCCTCGTGAGGTATGAATGTTGAATTTGCCCGATGTCCTTTAAGAAAGGGACTAGGAAGCGATTGGTCTGGAATGTCAAGGTGACTGTCACTTAGAGGAGAGGAATTTGTGTGGTGCGGAAAGGTACCAAACAGGAAGAGTTGAGGGGACAGTAAGCTATCATGCTTGTGACCCCTGCATCCTGAAGACGTCTAATTGGGTTACACACCTACCATGAGGTGGGCACCACTACCTCCCCCACCTCCCTACCAAATCTGCAGCAGCATCTACTTTTTCTTGTAAAAGCATCGACGTCTTGGCGAATGAATATTCGCCTCACTTTTTTTTTAGGACCCTGTTATAAAATTTATATCCCTTTTTGTAATACATGAATTTTGATAGCAATTATATATAAAAAGAGTTAACTGTGAACTTAAGAATTCTCATCTTTGAGCCAGCCTTGGTTGCCACCTCCCAGGCAAGATTTTTCTGCTGCGACAGGGTCACCTGGTGTCTTACTTAGTCTATTAGCTACAGTAACGAAGCACCTAGCCCTGGATAATTTACAGACAGCAGAGAGGTATTGTTCAAAGCTCTGGAGGCTGGGAAGTTGAAGAACAAAGGGCCGGTGGACTTTGTGCCTGATGAGAGGTTCTTTCCTATGCACAGTGTCCTTGCTGGGCTCGTGTAAGGCAGAAGTCGGGGAGGGTTCCCTTAAGGCTCCACCTCATAACACCACTATGTTGGGGGTTAGATTCTAAAAGAAGGCAGGGTGAGGTCATGGGGGAGCAAGGTGTCAATACTCAGCCCTTGGGGGAAGCTAAAGCTCTGTTCTTACCAGGTGGCTGAGGCCACATTATAGTTTGTAAGATGCTGGTCCACATTGCTTCTAAGTTCAGATGGTTATGAGACATGAACTACAGGTGCTTTGAGTCCTGTTCCTAGGGGGTCTGGATCTGTTTGGGGAAGGAGAACCCTGGGCATCAAGAGTTAAAAAGGCTCCTTGGAACAAAACACTTTCATCTTTACATCATTCTTAAGCCAAGATGCCCTGTGAACGGCCTAGGCTAGGCACAATTCCCAGGCTGAGGAGTTTTCTTCGGAATCTTTCCATTGCTGCTGCGAGGGACCTGGGTTCTGATCCCCACACCTACGTGGCAGCTCACAGCCATCTGTAACTGCAGTTCTAGGGCACCCAGCGCCTCTTCCTACCTCTGCAGGCATCGCATGCCCATAGTGCACAGGAAGACATGCAGGTAAAACACTTCTACATGTAAAACACAAATAGATTAACAGATCCTTTTAAGTAAGTATTCCAGAGAGGGTATTTTAAGGGGGATGAGCCACATTTTTTTTTTTGGTTTAATGAGGAGATTCTTCTTTTTTGTTGTTGTTTAATGAGGAGATTCTTGGAGCTCTCTATGGAGTTGGGCCACACCCAAAGGGCCAGGACCAGAGTGAGATCAGTCATTTTGGAAACATAAAATAGAGACAGTTAAAAGAATGAGTTTCAAAATGCTGAAAGAAACACATTCCTAGCTTGGAACTCGGTATTCAGTGAGGCAGCAGTCCTGTCTACCAAGGCATATCCTCAGCCCTCCAGATTTAAATTTTAAAATACCACACCTGGCCCAGTGTGAACAGAGAGTATTTCCTCCGTCCCAGCGTCCAGCCTCTTAGCTTTCATCCAGTTGGAACATGCAGCCTTAGTGACGACGTAAACTGTGGCCATGTCTAACAAGAAGTCTGCGTTTCCACCATACATGTAACTAGGGATTTCTTGGATAAGGATTTTATTTATATGAAAAACAAAATAAAACAGTGTGTCTTTAGTCTGCTGGAATGGATGAAGATTCTCCAGCGACACAGATGGTTGGTTGCTTTTCCTAGAATGTGACAAAGTACCTGGCAGAGAGATCTTCCCCTCATGGTCTGAGAGTGCCCAGGGAAAGGGAGGCACAGCAGAAGCCAGATTCACCATGGCGGTGACGGAACACATGGCTAGAACTCACATCTTACATCAGAGAAGGTCGGGAAGCAGAGAAAGGGCAGAGGTGCCGTTCACCTGGCTGTTTCCTTTCCACTTTCCATTCAGTCTGGGTTCCCAGCTCCTGAGACAGGGCTGCCCACGTTTCAGAGCAGTTAATCTGTGCTCTGATCTGGGAACACCCTGATGGACATACCCAAAGGTGTGACCCACTAATGACATAGATGCTTCTTTTTGTTTGTTTGTTTAATGATTCATTAATTTTTATTTTACATGTAATGAGTGTGCCTGTATGTGAGTATGTGCACCATGTGCATGCAGTGCCCATAGAGACCAGAAGAGGGCATCAGATCACCTGGAACTGGAGTTACAGACAATTGGGAGCTACCAAGTGGATGCTGGGAATTGAACTCAGGTCTTCTGGAAGGAAAGCCAGTGTTCTTAACTGCTGAGCGGTCTCTCCAGTACCAAATGCATACAGTTTGCAGACAGACTTCAAGGACCTTGAGGATATGTGTAAGGGAAGACATTGTATTTGTACAGGGACCATGGGAGCAATTCTTTCTTTCAAAACAAAGTCTTCACCCTTCTTCAAGTAAGAGAAAGCTCTAGTGAAGTTTGAAGCCTTGGTTCTCCATTCCCAACAATACAGGTCTTACTCATGTCTCCATGCCTAGACTGCTGCTGTTTGACACAGGGTCCTCATTTTCAGGACACAATGATCAGTCTCTGAAGGGAGCTATGTGGGCTGTAGATGCCAAGGGCTCTTATGTAGAATGTGGTCTGTACCTTATTGCCAATGTTTCTTCTTGTTTATTTTAATGCGTTTTGGGAAAGGCTAACACCAGCATGTCAAGTGATCTGCTGCGTAAAATTCTTATAAAACAAATTATGTGAATTTGTTTGAGAAAAACACTGATTTAAACAGAAGCATATCGTTCAGGGTTGGGAAGGAAAAAAGCCTTCTCTGACACGATGAGGGGATGCTTGCAGATCCCTGGGACAAAGCAAATGTTCTGGAGAACATGGAAGTCTCAGAGAGTGGCTCTCCCAAGTGTCTGCTTTTGCAGGATCAAGAAAGGGACCCGGAACCCAATGCTTGCTGGAGCCACCAAGTGGGTCTGATTTATGGATGGAGACAGGGAACCAAAGAGGTGCTACCCAGTCTCCCCCTCGTGGGACTTGATCATGAACATCAGGCAGTCTCCCACTGCAGACCCAAGCAGAGTCTGTACCTGTCTGGGGTAAGGGAGGAGCAGGGAATGTCCAACCCAAAGTGAAGGTGAAGGTGCCATGTGGAGCTAAGGCTTGGAGTCTCACAATTATTTGGTGAGGTAGGTACATATTACAGTCAATCCCAATTTACAGAAGGCAGGCGGGGCCTGGTAAAGGAGAAGAAAACCTAACAGGTTGTAGAGCTGAGCTTCACGTCTAGGTCTGTGAGCCAGGTGGGGGCGCACACCTTTAATCCCAGCATTCGGGAGGCAGAGGCAGGCGGATCTCTGCGAGTCTGAGGCCAGCCTGGTCTACAGAGCGAGTTCCAGGACAGGCTCCAAAGCTACAGAGAAACCCTGTCTTGGAAAGAAAAGAGTTACACACACACACACAGACACACACACACACACACACACACAGAGAGAGAGAGAGAGAGAGAGAGAGAGAGAGAGAGAGAGAGAGAGAGAGAGGCAGTCAACTATGGTCCTGGGACTGTGTTCACAAATAGTGAGGTACGTACTACCTAGAAGTTGCACATCCACCCATCACCAGCATCCCTATAGCCAGGAACCTCTCTAGCATACGGGCTCTGCCACTCACCCACAGTCCGGCATCCTGGTAGTTCACCCAAGGTCTTGTTATCCCAGGTTCAGTACTAGGAGTATCGTTTATCCAACTGTAGGAGTCTGCTTGGCTCTCCTTAGGGCTCACATTCAAGGACAGGGCTTCTGGCCAAATGAAAGTGGGGCCTGTGAGAGCTAACTGCACTTAAAAAATAATAGTAATTGCATGTGCTTTCTTTAATGAGCTCTCTTTCCGGCTTGGCAGCAGTGCCACACTCAGCCCACTCCAGCCAAGCCCAGGCTAATCCAATAAAAACCTTAACCCAGTCCAGGATTCAGGCTTTAGGGTTCCAAGTGCTCTCTCCACGAGGCCCTGCCCCTTCTCCAGGGTAGGGGGCATCCATGCAGCAACCTGTAAACAGAGACAGGAGGACTGAACCCAGCAGAGGCAGGCAGGCTGTGCTGCTCAACTCTCTGGTTCCAACCATTTGCCTTCTGCTACATCAACCCTGGAGGCTTACCTTGTGGACACCTCGGCAGAATGCAGGATGCCTGCAAGGAGCGTGATGGCCTCCCTCCCAGCCTCTGCCAGCCAGTCCCAGACGTCTCAGCTTTGCTATTTCATCTATGCTCCTCCTCCTCCTCCTCTTCTTCTTCTTCCTCTTCTCCTCCTTCCTCTTCCTCCTCCTCTTCCTTTTTCTCCTCCTCCTCCCTCTTCATTTTTTTTTTTTGAGATAGAGTTTCTCTGTGTAGTCCCTGGCTGTCCTGGAACTTGCTCTGTAGACCAGGCTGACCTCCTGTTCACAGAGATCCGCCAGCCTCTGTCTCCCAAGTGCTGGGATTAAAGGTGCTTGTCACCACAGCTTTAAAATTGTGTTATATGTGTGCGTGCATGCACACACACACACACACACACACACACACACACACGCTCAACAGCTTGCATGCAGCCATCAGAGAACAACTTGTAGGAGTTGATAGCAGACAAAACTCACAGCTTTCTGGAAGGTCCTGGAACACACAAGCTTCTCCAGGCCCCTTCCCAAGATCAAATAAGCAGTGACCATTGCTGGAGCAGGAGGTCCTCTACTGGACTGAGCTATCTGCTCCCACAGAGATATGTCGCTCTCATGAGTCACCAAGCATTCTGGCGGGCTTTGCAGTGGTGCTTCTGTCTTGAGTCACCTACTCTCCCAAAAGTGACCCCCAAAGCTCACTGGTACACTAAGCCAGACTTGGGTGGAATTGCTTTGTTGTTCTGTAGTTGGGGTCCTGTATATGGGGTGAATAGACATTTGTCCCTGTCTCCTCAGGAAAGGCCACGTAAACACCTGTGTGGTGGAACATTTAACTATGTAAAGATGTGTTACATTTGTTTATGCTGTGGAATATTTAACTGTGCAAAGCTGTTACATTTGTTTATGCTGCCTTTGCTTAATTATGTAAGATATGTTGCATCTGTTTCACCTTGTCTGCCTAAGGCCCCTGATTGGTCTAATATAGAGCTGAATGGCTAATAGCTGGGCAGAGAAAGGATAGGCGGGGCTGGCAGAGAGAAAGAATTGACTAGGAGAACTCTAGGCTAAGGAAGAAGAGGGAGAAGAAGGAGGAGAGAACAAGGGTCACGCCCCAGGCAAGCAGCCAGTCAACCACAGAGAAGCAATGAAAGTGAGATACACAAAAGAAAGAAAAGTAAAAAGCCCTGAGGCAAAAGCTAAATAAAGAGAAACAGGTGAATTTAAGTTAAAAGAGCTATCCAGAAAAGAGCCTAAGCTAGGCTGAGCGTTCAAAACTAACAGCCTCTGTGTCACGATCTGAGAGCTGGTGGGTGACACAGAGGAAAAGCTGCTGCACACCTGCTCATCCTTGTTTCTCTAGGGAGCAGGCTTGTTGTAGTAATCACTGAGAAAAACAGCGCAGATGTGAACTAAGCCAGTAGAGATCCAACCTCTTTTGTAGAACAAGAAAGTGAACTTACTGAAGTGATAAACAGTTAATATAATCTCTCTCTCTCCCTCCCTCCCTCCCTCCTTCCCTCCTTTTCGTCCCCCCTCCCTACCATGTGTTCATGAAAGCCAGAACAGGATGTCAGGTATCCTTCCTCACTCCCCATCTATTTGAGTCAGGGTCTCTCCCTAAACTCGGAGCTCACGTTAAGGCTGGAAGGCGGCCCCAGGGATCCTTCTGTACTCACACTGTCCTGGGAGCTGGGGTTACAGGTGTGCACAGAGCCTCCTTATCCTGAATGCTAGAATATAAACTCTGGTCCTCAAAATGGCACTCTCAACTGCTGAACCATCTCTCCAGCCCTGCATCCTGCATCCTTCTCTTTGTGGGACGCTCTGTTCCTACTCACCCTGCTCAAGTGTGTTGCTAAATCACTTCTTGTCAGGTACTTGGTCAAAGCAATGAGAGGAAAAGATAATAACTGAGACAAGCAAGGCTTAAGTGTTGAAAAATGGGGGAAAAACAGGAGAAGAGGCCAGAGCAAAGCAGATGAGGCGTGGTCTGCCGCATCACTGGGTGTTTAGCACAGCACAGAGGAGAGCGACTGGTCCGATGGGTACAAGAAATGGTCCTGCTGGCCTTGTGATCATCTCCCTGTGTGCGTTAAGGATCGGCACACAGCTCAGTGTCCCACGTTTAGTACAGACTTCTGCAAGCCCAGAGAAAGATAGCCACAGAACCACAGCCACTCTCAAGATGAAGAACAGCCCCGTCACTCTGGGTCCCTGCTCTCTTCACCTTTCCCCTGCTTCTGGAAAGCAGGGATGTTTCCCCTCCCTGCAGTTCTGTCTTTTCAAGCATGTCGTATGTTCCCGTTCATACGCGGGGTTTTCTCTGTCTTTTTCACCTTTGGTTCAGATATTTCCACTGTTCCTGAGAAGAGGTGTCAGCAGGCTTTATTGCCCCACTCCTCGTGGTGGATGATGTGGCTGCTTACTTGATGCCAAGTCCTAGCACAGGACCTGAGAGCTTTCTCTGTTCTTATTGAACATCAGCAGGCAGTGGGCAGGCCCCATGTCCACGCGTCTCCAGAGTGGAGCCTTGGTGAGTCTGTGCTGCTCCCAGTTCTAGAGGCAAGAAGAGGAGACAGGAGGGTGTGAGAAACTGAGGAGGAGGAACATCAAAGCAGGCAGCCCTCACAAAAAGAGCAGGGTGGATGGATTCTCCCCAGATATGAGGTAGAAATGGCTCTGCCTCAGGGCAGCCAGGATCAGAGATTTTCAGCCTTTCACTACTTTAAAAAGATATACAATTATAACGAAGTAATTAACTGCTTTGTAATTAAATACCAAAATAATTAAATCTGAAATTAAACACGATAATATCAAGTTGTTCAGACAGGATTTATTAGTGTCTTAATCTGATAAATCATTTTTATTATGATCAGGATTAAGTCTTAGAGGGAAGGCACCACAAAAGAAACAGGTTTTACACTCTGCCGAGAAAGACTGCCCAAGGCTTTGATTCCTGCCTGTTCGAGACTGCTGAAACTCTGAGTTGGAGGAGAAGTGTCTGTTTTCCCCTTCTCCTTTCCCTCCCCTTCAGGGTCTCCTGTGATCCAGGCAGGCCTCAAACTTTCTGTACAGATTAGAATGACCTTGAACCTCTGATCCTCCTGCCTCCACCTCCTGAGTGGTGGGATTATGGGTGTACATCATCAGGTCTGATTTGCGCAGAGCTGGGAATGGAACCCAGCGCTCTGTGTGCCTTCTACTAACCAAGCTACACGCCAGTCCTGGACCAATTGTTCTTGAAGGGGTTTCTGGTATTCGTGCTTAAACTGTTGTGTACTTGGATTTTGAGAAGTAAATGACGGTTCCTCACAGGAGGAGGAATAGAAGATAAAAACATAGTGAAATTAATAACTATCAATGGAACAACAAATACTTAGCGTCTGTTGCGAAATACCATTCTGGAAAATTCCAGAATAGGCAGAGATGCATAAAACACAGTCTCTTCTCTCTTCTCTCCAAACACAGACTTCATATAGCTAGGAGAAAAACCAGCAATCAAGAATTAAGTGATAATTGACAGGTACTCCACATGGTTAATTTCCCGTGTTGGCTTGGCTGGGTCAACCATCGTACCCAAATACTACTGTAGATATTTTTACAGAGATGCTTCTCTAAAATGAGATTAGCACTTTAATCAATAGAAGCTGACTCAAGCTGCTAACCTGCCAAAGTGGGTGGGCCTGCCCCCAACAGTTGAAGGTCAGAACGAGAAAAGCCTGACCTCTCTGAAGAGCACAGAGTTCTGTTGGAGACTCTCATGGGCTTGGGCTGCAGCTTTTGGGTTCCTGCAGACTTTGGGGTGCTTGGCTTCTAAAATCATGTTTGATGAGTCTTACACTTCTCTCTCCCTTTCTTCCTCTCCTTTTGACCCCCTTCTTTGTCTTTTCCCTTTTGGTTCCTGCATCTCTAACAGCCTCAGGGAAGAGTGGCCAAGGACATTCTTGTCTCTGTGAGGCTCTGTCATAGCCACGGAATGTTGATGGGTGGGTGGGTGGGCGGGCGGGTGGGTGTCCTAACAAACCTGCAGATTGCATACACAAATAGCCTACAAGTCACAGTTTCGAAATATTAACTGATAATATTATTCTTATGGCCTGTTGGTGTTCTTTCAGTGGTCTGAATGTAACTGGCCCCCACAGGCTCACAGGGAACGGCACTATTGGAGGTGTGGCCTTGTTGGAGGAAGTGTGTCACTGCAGGTGGGCTCTGGATTTTCAGAAGCCCAAGCCAGGCCCAGTGGCACTCTCTTCCCACGGCCTGTTGATCTGCATGTAGAACTCTCAGCTGCTTCTCCAGTGCTGTCTGCCTTCGTACCACCGCACTGCCCACTATGACAATGATGGACTAAACCTGAAGTGTAAGCCACCCTGGTTTAAATGTGTTCCTTTATAAGCGTTTCAGTGGCCATGGTGTCTCTTCACAGCAATAGAAACCCTAAGACACTTCTGCTTTGCACACCAGGGTGTCTCATGCCTCGCCCCAGGTCTAGCCTGGCTACTCAGAGCCTGATCTCAATGGCTCCAGTGGGACAATGAACAGGACCAGAATGTGGCAGGGTGGTGCTGGGAAGACAGCCCAGCTTCTCTGATGACCCCCGGATGACCTGGAAGCCCTTGGCCTCTATCTCTTCTAAGCCTGCTAAGGATGGCGGTTGCTGCTCAGTGGTACAGACCTCGGGTTTCATTTACAGCACAGAACAAAACAGAAAACCAAGTATGTTCTGTCATCTCAGGTTCCTGGAAGGCTGAGGCAGGAGGATCACAAGCCCAAGGCTAGCCTGGGCAACTTAGTGAAACTATGCCTCAAAACAAAAAAAAAAAAAAAAAGAGGATTGGAAACATCACTGTGGTAGAGCAGTTGCCTAGCCTGTGCGAGGCCCTAGGCTTAACCTCCAGCAGTATGCGCTTGTGCGTGCGTACGTGCGTGCACCCACCCACCCACACCCACACACACATGCACACACGCTTGTAGGAACGTTCTGGGTTGGGTGACCTCCTGGGTTGGGGGGTTCAATGAACTCCCAAGCTGTTATGTCTCAGCTCAGTAGTACTGAAAACTAAGAGCCCTGGACACTCAGACTATTGAAAGCAGTTTCTTCTCTGACATTGCAAAGTCAGGTATCAGCCTGGAATCGAGGCACGCTCACTGAGCGCGGAGGACAGCTTTGACCTCTGAGCGCATGACACATCCACCCTCTTCTGAGTACTCTTACCCGTCATCCAGGTCCTAACTTTCCCTCTGTAGCTTACGCTTGCCTTCTTCTTAACAAAAACCAGGTGTGGGTCATCTCGGCCTCATATCCTGTTTCTGTTAGAGCTCACCAGACGTAGGACCTTACCAGCAAGCTTGGCTGTTGGGAGTTTTTTTTACTCTGCAGTAGGTTGCCGGGGCTGGGAGGGTAGGCAACTTGAGCAGGGTCTGAGTGCAGGGGCGGCGGGCAGCTTCCCTAGCAGGGCCCAACAAGGCCCAGTGTCTTCCATTTATTTGCATTTGGGCTGAAGCTGGCTCAAGGCATTTTTGAAAATAAACTTCGGGTTTTATTCCTAAAAGGTGTCAGGCGACTTCAGCAGTCTATGGAGAGAGCCAGGGTGGCCTGGGAGGTAACCCCAGTTCTTGTGGGGTGTGCCAAGGGGACGGGGGATTTCTACAGGTGCCTTGAACATACATTCCCATCCACAAGTTATGGAAGAAGAAAGAAGAAAAGAGAAAGACAGCTAAGTTCCATGGTGCAGGCTGCCAGCGAAGCCCAGCAGTGCCAGAGACCTGGGCTGAGTGGACCCACACAGGACAGGCACGCGTAGGCTGTCCGAGTCCCTGGGCTCAGGGCTGAGAACTGGACTTGGGGACCATACTGCTGACCTTCTAGTGTGTCAATCTCTGCAGTCCTCAGAGAAGTGCTGTGACCTTTCTTGGGGATATTGGGTCAAGGTCACCTGATGACAATTTAGGGGATTGGCCAGATTTGCAAGGCCTGGGGAAGACTGATCCACTCAGTTTATAATGGCACTGGTAGGCAGGCCTACTGGTGCCCACCTGCAATCTCAGCACTCAGGAGGATGAGGCAGGAGGATTTTGGGTCGGAGGCCACCTGAGTTACATTCCAGGACTGTCTAAGAAACTGCTAGCTCCTCTGTCTTCACATAGTGATAATCCCCACACTCTACGCCCTGAAACAAGATGTGAACTAAGTTTAGAATTTGTATTTTCCTAACTATGCATTTTGTGCAATAAATACGCCTATATTGTTGCAATAAAAGTATCTTAAACTAGTCAAAGCATTCCAGAAACCATACAGGGTGAAGCCCAGAGTGGCATCTAAAAGCAGCGGGAGCAGGGAGAAGTAGCTGTTGAAATAATGGCTGAAGATGCTCTGTATGGGAGCCACAGAAAGGCTGAACTGGGAAGAAGCCACGATGACGTCAGAGAGCCCAGGAACCGAAAAGAAGGTATTCCTCTGCCAGTTAATTCATAATGCAAGCAAAATTGGATCCACACAGAGAAATGTCAAGTCACCTTAAAGAGGCAGGAGGGCTGCAGCATGGCTCACTGTGACTGGAAAAATGAGAGCTAGCAGAAGACTGTGTGTGTGTATGTGTGTGTGTGTGTGTGTGTGTGTGCGCGCGCGCGCGTGTGTGTGCGTGTGTGTGTGGTGTGTGTATGTGTGTGGTATGTGTGCATGTGTGTGTCTGGTGTGTGCGTGTGTGTGGTGTGTGTGTGTGCACGTGTGTGTGTGGTGTGTATGTGGTGTGTGTGCATGTGTGTGTGGTGTGTGTGTGTGTGTGTGTGTGTGCGCGTGCGCGCGCACGTGTGTGTGTGTGGTGTGTGTGCGTGTGTGTGGTGTGTGTATCTGTTGTGTGTGCCTGTTGTATGTGTCTGTTGTGTATGCGCGTCTGTGTGTGTCTCTATGTGTATGTCTGTTTCTGTGTGGAGTCAGTGTGTGTCTGTGGTATGTTAGGGGCCTGTACTGCAGGAACTGGCCATCCTCCTGCCTCACTGCCAGGACTAAACACTGCTCACACTCCTGCTAAGGGCCGACTGACTGGTGCCACAGGCCCTATCTGGCCTGCAGTATCGTGTTCAGCAGTGTCTCCCATGCTCTCCGGACCTCTCCAAAGGGAACAGTTTCCCATATGGGCACAAAATCCTTGACCTTGGCGACCAGAGAGTGTGTGCTGGTGATCCACAAGGCAATGGACTCCTCTACAGCTCAGAGACAGCTCCTAGAGCTACCAGGGTGGTCTCGCTCCTCACGGTCACCTGATCTGCAGACAATTCTGGATCACCGCCTGTCTGTTTGAAACCAGCCCCTCCCTGAATTCTAAAGGATGTACTTTAACCATTGGGCCACACAGAGGCTTAGAAAGTCCACACCTGCTCCCCACTGCAGGGGCTTCAGTCCTGTTTTATGGGTCTCTTCCCCTAGAAAAAATATTCGTGATTATTATTATTGTGTTTGTGTGTGTGTGTGTGTGTGTGTGTGTAAGTGCGTGTGTGCATGCACATGTGTATGCAGGGGCCAGAGGACAACCTTAGCTGCCATTTCTCAGACTTTGTCCTCCATTCTCTTGGTCTTTTGGTTTGGTTTGGGTTTGAGGCAGGGTCTCACACTTGTTTGAAACTTAACCAGTCTGGCTAGGCTGGCTAGTCAGTGAATCCCAGGACCTGGCCTTTCTGCCTCTCAAATGCTGGGATTACAAGCACATTACAGCCCCCCTGACCCCACCCTCATGGGCCCTGGGGTTTAAACTCAAGCCCCTATGCTTGCAAAGCAAACGCTTAACCCACTGATCTGTCTCCCCTGCCTCTTTTCTTTTATCATTGACTTCTTCTTTTTCAACAGACTAAGGCTTGACTTGGGCAGACCCAAGAATAAAAAATGATTGAGGACGGTGTATTTTTGGAGAGATTTGTATCTCTCTTTATATGAAAAGACTAAGCGTCTGCCTATATTTAGCCCCTCCAACTGCGGAGCGGCAGTTCCTGGCACTGAGGATCTATCCAGAAAACGGACCTTGGTGTGAACAGGCTGTGGGTGAACCTGAGTAAGAAGTAGCTGGGTAGGGAAGTCTGCCTCTACCCGCATTGTGCCATTCCCTTCAACAAGCTGTCAGGACTGCAGTGAGGCCATCTGTCCCCAGAGCTCAGGGTGTGGCTCGGCTGGGCACGCAGATCTCCTGAAATGCCTCTCCTCCTCTTGCTGCATGCTGTGACCTCAAAGAGCAGTCTTCAAGTGAAACTTCCCTACAATACCTACCAGCATCTGACAGCTTCTCGCTGGGCGCCAGCCGCCTCACTCAGTGTGCCACACCCATCACCTCAGCCACACTCGCAGCCATACTTAGAGGTCGATACAGGAGCGCTCCATTTTCTAGATGAGGAAACAGGCCCAGAAAGACAGAGGCACAGGGCCAGAACTCAAAGGCAACTCACTTTGTACCTTGGGCCACTCTGCTGTCTGCCATATCACAGTGGAAAGACTCTCGTGACTCATGGGCGAGTATGTTATCTGTCTAAAATGACAGCTTCCCTCACTTCCTTTCACGTGACTTGTTTCAGTTGGGGTTCTGTCTATCACTAGCTACCTGTTACACAGTTGCATCCCTGGGAGCCATCAGGGATGGTGTTTGGCTCATGGTTTCAGAGGCTCCAGTTCGGTCTTGGTTTTCTCTGTTGCTGTGGGCTTCTCCTAAGGAAGAACAAGCAGCAGGAGGGTGTGAGAAAAGAGATGCCCCTCCAAGACGTGATCCCAATCAACCACTGTAGACAAAGGCCACTCATTCATTTCCTGGCTGCCTAGACTGAAATAATTACACAGAAACTGTATTATTACAACACTGCTTGGTCTATTAGCTCACACTTCTCATTGGTTAGCTCTTATATCTTAAATTAACCCGTTTCTCTTAATCTGTGTATTGCCACATGGTTGCGGCCTATGGATAAAGTTCTGTCCAGTGTCCTGCATCTGTCTCCTGCAGCAGTTACATGGCTTCTCCCTGACTCTGCCTACTCTCTCCTCCTCTACCTGCTTGAATTCCCACCTTGCCCTATTCTGCACTGCAATAGGCCCAAAGCAGATTCTTTATTAACGAATGGTATTCATTGCAAACAGAGGAGAATCCCACATCAACCGACTTCCTCTAACTAGGCCCAGTTTCTGGAAGTTTCTACTACCTTTCACAATAGTGTCACCATTGTGACTCAGACTCATGAAGCTGTGGGGAACAGTCATTGCCAAACAACTTTTCTATAGGCAGACATTTAGCTTTACCTTTGACGCTATGATTTTCTTTGGCCATGGGAGATGGGATGGTGGATATTAGTCTGAGCCACCCTGAGCTGAGTTCTGAGGTGGCATGACACATTGTTTGCCAGTATTTTGTCATGCAGGTGCATCCAGTCTTTTGACATTGTGAAATGACATTATCATCTGCATAGTTCACGCTGGAGCAACTGAGTTACGAGGAAAAACTGCAAGCAAGCAAGTAAACCCCCTCATAATGCTTTCAGGAGGACAATGACCGTCCTTAGCTCCGTGCAGCTGCGGGCTGTGGGACAGACACATCTGGAAAGCCATGTGTATGGCTGTCTTCTGTTGTCAGCATCATCTGGGGCCTCGGTGAGGAGCACTCGCGGTGTGTCCGTGAGGTCGTTTCTGGATGAACTGAATGACGATGGCATAATCATCAGGTTGGGATCCTGGACTGACTGAAAATGAGAAAAGCAGAAAGCAGGTTAAGCTAAGCGTTCCTATCTCTCTGCCTCCTGGTCCGTGGAGATGGAAGGAACCCTGGCCCTAAGGCCCTGACACAAATTATGCCATTCCTTCCCTGCTGCAGTGAGCTGTGCCCTCTTCAATTGCAAATCCAAACAAATCCTCCTTGACGTCGCTTCTGTGTGGCACTTTCTCATAGCAACAAGAGAAGCCATCAGGGGCTGGGGAGATGGCTCCAGTGGCTAAGAGCACTGTCTGCTCTTCCAGAGGACCTGGGTTCAGTTCCCGGGACCCACATGTTGGCTTATGTCATCTGTCACCCTTTTCTGACCTCGGTAGGCCCCAGACACACACGTGCTACACATGCGCAGATGCAAGAAAACACTTAGACAAATAAAATAATTTTTAAAAAGAAAGAAAAAAATCCTTTTGAGTTTCACTCTCTACCATAAAGAAAATATGCTCACAAAGCCACTGGCTCTCATCTTAAGTCTGGCTTAAAGATGAGGGGAGTAGACCTGCTCCCAACCTGTAGCCTAGCCTTCAGGATTCATCCAAACTCAGTCAAATCCAGCCAAGATTAGTCAAGTCACAGTCAGCCAGCACCCCGCAGGAACAAAATCCCTGGTTGTTGTAAGCCCCTGAGCTGTTGGGGCTGTTTGTTATGTGGCTTCATCGCAGCAGAGTATCTCACTGTTACACATCAAAGCGCTGTAATCTTGTCGTGTTCCATGGTCAAGGTCTCAGCCTGCTGGAGGCAGAGTGCAGAATCACAGTCTCAGAATAAATGGAATGGCAAAGTTGACGTTGGCTCTCTATCTCAGCCTCCAGCCATCATTGCTTCCAGAGAAGCCCATTTCCTCTCTAGACAGGAAGAAAGCAAGTTGTTCCAAGACTAGACCTGGAAGATCTACGTGCTGGCACTCATGATTCCTGCTCCTTCTTCCTGTAATCAGGACGTGTCCTCCTTCCCACTCAACACTGTCCCCATTGACCAGTGGCCAGGACCATGGTCTGTGATTTCCCCAGTCCCCATATCATCTATCCCTTCAGTCTTTGCAGAGATGAGCCCTGCACACCAGGGTCCCAAGAGTCACTATTGCCATCCTGGTCAGAACCTGGAGTGGGGAAGAGGAAGGAAGAAGTCAGGTGTTTGTCTCTGCTTCAGCGGTTGTCTGGATGTGCTGTGTGTCCTTCCTGGGAACAGTCCCTCCTCTGTGTGGGCCCTGTTACAGTGGCTCCAAGTCTTGCTGATGGCTGCTAGGCATCCCCCCGCCCCGTCCTCTGCCCTTCAGCCCAAGGAAGAAGTGAGGGCAGCTTCCACTGCAGCTGGACTCTCGGTCCCCTGGCCTCCCCTGTCACCAGCGAAAGCCCTTTCTTCCTCCAGCCAAATTTCCCGAGTCTACTGATTGGCCTGGGTTCTGTTTGCTCAGACACTGACTGCCACAGTCCCAACTCTGCAGGTCTGTGCCTCCCCGTGTATCAACATGCCCACCCTTCATATAAGAACACGCGTGTGAAACTAGGACACGGGTGGAAGTTCAGCTGATTAGCCAACAAATTGGGAAGTGCTGTTTATGATGGTTTAATTGTCTCCATATTCATTTCAAATCATTTTGACTTTGCACAGTGCAACCATATTTCTAGCCCTTGCGATATTTTTGTAGCTCCACCCTCACCCCCCAGGAATCTCACTCCTGGGGCCTGGGGAGGAAGCGGCTCTGATGGTGGCCAAGAGCAGTGTGTAGAGTCCCAAAGAACAGGTGCAAGGGACCAACTTCTCTAGCCGGTCCTCACTGCTATGATAAGCCCAGAGGAAGGGAACCCTACAGAGAAAGGCATTCATCGTGGGCACGGTTCTGCCAGAGACTCTGTTCTTTCCGGTCCACCACGATGGCACCTCTGCCCTTTATGAGGCCCTGAGCTCTGGAGGACCTTGCGGTTGTCGATGAGATGGATTTTTTTTTCCACTAGCGGAGAGGCAGGAGAATCGTAAATGTGTCAATGGAATTCAGATTTCCCAAGTCTCCCAGCCACCACAATAAAGTTAAAAGCAATGCTCTCCTGGACGGTTGCCGAGGGTTTAATGCAGGAAGCCGTGCGGCACTGAGAAGACAAATGGCTACCTGACAGACAGGCGGCTCTCCTCTGCAAGTGCACTTGGGTGGGGTGAGCTCAGCCTGGAAGCCTGCTGAGGTTCATCCCTTTGAGGACAGCTTGAGGCACACCCTGTAGGTAGATTGGCACCTCAGGAAAAGAAACCTTAGTCCAGGGCACTGCCCAGGCCCTGAGCACTGGCTTCTCATGAGGTCAGAGTTCCGGAAGCTCAAACTCCCTTCTGGCCTTTGACACCAGACTAACAGTAGTTTAGCCTCAATTGTAATCTTGGCCATGCCCTGGAGTTCATCTTGTGTGTTTCAGGAAGCCAATATGTGGGGCACAGTAGATCTTGGGATGGGTAGCCTCGATTCGACTAGTTGTTGGCCACCCTTGCTGCTAACAGAGGAGACCCCGGTGACACGGTCTCCACCAATCCTCCTGTTGAGCAATGAAAGTGAAGACATCTCGGGGAGGAAGGACCTGCCTTCTCAGAGGCACTGTGCAACCGGTCATTGCTATTTTGTGGGAAGGCTTTATTGAGCATCTACCAAGTATTTGCCAAGTATTGTGACCAGCATACTAGGGCTGTTGACACGGTTGGTTTCTTTCGGAACACTTTGTATTGGCCTGAGAACAGTCTGGTCAGTGAAAGCACCATCTATAATGTGCTTTGTTTCTGGGACAGGGAAGCAGCTGGCAGCCAAGGTTGAGCGGGGTAAAGGCAAACCATGCCAGAGGGCTCTCTCTGGGAGCCAGAGCTGTGGGAAGCATTGCAGAGGGAGGGGAATAGAGGAAGAGGTTTTTACCAGAAGTTTCAGGGAACTGAGATGCTCCCAGTGCAGCCTGTGCTGGAAATGAGTCTTCGGATAAATTGCCCATGGAGCGGGGGAGCTCTGCTTCCAGGGCTGACAGCAGTGGCCACCAGTATTTGGAGAGATACCCGTGATTCGCCGAGGGTCTCTAAGCTGCTGCCTGGACCTCATGTTGGCAGGCAGTGACAGTTTCCTTCCTGCTCACCACAGGTCCCAACCTGGCCCCCGAATCAATACACAATGAGAAAGTACATGCAGGATTCAGGGAGACTGTGCATCCTGCAGCACCTGGGTCAGAACCTAGGGACGGGATGATGGAACTCTGCTTCCACCCTGTTGTGGGACTGCACAAGTGACTTCATCTCTCTGGGCTTTCTTTTCTTTTCTTATCTCCAAAAGGATGAAATGAGACTTCGACTTGAAGTCCTCGCCCATGGCTTTTCACAGGACCAGGTAAACATACTGCTTAATTTAGGATCTCAAGAGCGTGGGGGTGGGAGAGAATGGAGGGGATAATGACTGAAACTATGCACGTTCACCACGCCAGCACCAGGACGACCGGGGGGCTGCATTAGCCTGCCCAGGTCTTACAGTAACACCCACATTGATTAAGCCTCTGCAAGAGCTAGGGTGAGTGGCATGGTACGTGGGTAGAGTCACTCAGGGCTGGGGGTGGGGCTAATGCCAGGTCTCCATCTCATGGATGAGAGAGAAAATGATAACATTAGCCAAGAGAGAAGGGCAGTAGGCCACCCCGCCCCCTAGTTTGGTTCTCTCTAGAAGGCTTTGAACTTATTTACCTGAACACTCAGGCACAGGGCCTTGAGGCCAACCCCTTCCTTCCTGGTCTCTGAACCATGGATCCTGGCTCCGCCAGGAAAGGCCTCTTCACAGAGAGCTTTGCTCTGACGGAGATTCTGAATTCCTGTTCACCACTTAGTGATAGCCAAATGGAAGAAGTGCAGTATTGATTAATTGCAATTTTTTGAATACATATTCACTCTGCTGTTTTTATCATTAATGCATCAAGAAGCTGAACAAGCAATAAGATCAAATGGATTTCAGAATGCAGCAGAATTTCCATGCAGAGCCATTACCTCCTGGCAGAGACAGCCCAATTACAGCCCACACCTTGGCTGGAACTTGAAAACTCTTTGCTCTTAACCTTCTTTACCTCCTGGGAGAGCAGGTGTGCCTGGGTACCTTGGGCTCTGTGCCACAGGGCGGGCCCTTCGCACTGACAGAGACACACAAATGGGAAGGGTGGACAAAGAAGGGAGCTAGGGAGCTTTTGCTGTGCACAGATGCGGGGATGACTGATTCCATTCTTGGCTATGGGGGTGTACAAGGTGACCTTACTCTTGCCTTCCCCTCAGCAAATTCTGGAAGGAGAGGTGGATGACTCCAACCTTCTGGGTACCAGCTCATTCTTTGCATCTGTCTGGCTGCTGCAGAACACAGAGTTCTTGAGGGTTGGGCCTTGGGAATCTGAACTCAGGTCATTCCTTATACAGCAAGCATTTTGCCCACTGGACCTTCACCCAGCCTCCCAAGTCTTTTATGTGTGAGAACTTGAGTTTCTTCATTTGCTAACTTAGGAAACTGTGTTAGAAACTAAGAGCCTTGAGAACCCAGAAGGTTAAGAGTCTGTCCCCTCTTCCCAATATTTGTCCTGCTTTCCCAAACCATTTTATGATTGGAAGCCTTGTTAAAAGGTCTCTAGATATACTGACAGGAACAAAAGTCACCTAAAATAACAATAGGCTCCTAAAAGCAATCATATGGACAACACAGGCTGGAGAACAGCATCACAGAACAGACGATGCTTTCAGAACTCAGCTAAAGGGGCTGCAGGGAGCTGTAAATAGTCCTGACACAGTGCAGGTAGGCAGAGGAGAGGCCCAGGGGCTGCAGAGAGCTGGAAGGAGTCCTGACTCAGTTCAGGTGGGCAGAGGCGAGGCCCACTAGATTGACTGGGCAGTTTTGTCTCCTTATCTGTGTGTCTTCCCAAATCTGTCTCACTGTCTGCCAGATAAGGTTCCTCCTCCCTGGGAGCACACTCACTGCTGCCCACTGCCCCTGTTCTGGAAATGGAATCTTCCAGTCTATCAGGAGGGCCCTGGGAGCTCAAGTCTGGCTGAAGATCACCAGAGCGGGCTCAGAGCGGTCAGAAGTCAGGCGGACCCAACTTGTGATGGTCAGTACAGCTGTCGCACTCATGAGTGCAGGGACCAGCGAAGATCAGAGCGGGGATCCAGACTACACAACCACCAGCAGGCTCCGACCCACCCAGTCCTTTCAGCCACAGTTCTTAGTCTTAAGCCCAGATTCACTCACCTACCAAGGTTAAATCCAGGGCCTGCAGAGACCAAATCTTGGCTGGGCTTCTTCTGCAGGCCCCTGACTCCCTGGTTGGCCTTCTCCAGCAAGCACTCCCACCATGGGAAAGTATTGCCACCAGAAACCCTGTCTACGTCTAGGCTCTCCTTGTCTCACTGACTACTTCTCCACTCCAGTTGTACCTCTGCAAACACACCTCGTTCACCAGCAATGCCCCCTCCCACCCCACACAAACACTTTTCTTCTGGGGCTCTTAAAAAGCTCTTGTACCCTCCCCGTGTTAACTACTGTGTTCTAAGATACCCTGCTACATCTACTGGGAAGCAAGCTACAAACGGCACACCAGGGCACAGGCAGGGCTTACGAAACCCTTTTCAGAGTTAGCTTTGGTGAGGGAGGAAAAGAGAGGTAGAAAGACCGGGGTCTCCTCATCCCTCTGGCATTGCCTGAAGCATGCAGGATGACCTTGGGATGAAGGACTGTATACAGTTTGGAGATGCCCATGCCGGGCCAGGCTCCAAAGACCTTCAGAGTCCTCACAAGAAGTACCAGTTGAGACCAGTTGAGACCAGCATCAGTCCAGATGTTTCTAAAAAGACTCTGGAATCTCAGCATACCCTAGGGAGAGGAAATGCGATTTCACCTCTTGTTTAGTTCTTGAAGAATAAATAATTTGGGCTGGGAAGATGGCTCAGGGTTAAGAGCAGTGGCTGATCTTCCAGAAGACAGGGGTTTAATTCCCAGCTCATAACCAGCTATAACTCCACTTCTAGCAGAGTTGGCAGCTACTTCTGTCCTCGGTGGGCACCAGGCACACACGTGGTACACGGAATACATGCAGGGAAACACTCTCCTTTGCTTCTGTGGCGATGTTCTTGAGCCTCTTTGGGCTATAAGCATCTACGGACAGACCTCGGGCCCTGTGTGTGTAGACAGTCAGCAGAGAGAACCCGGAGGGTGGATCCGATGGAAACCTGTTCCCCTAGATTCCCTTACCAACTACAGCACTTTGGGAACTAGGAACAGAAGGATATTTCAAGGGATACTTTGAGACGGACAGCACAGCATGAATGGACCCCGGGTTTACATTAATCCCTGATGTCTGTCCTTCATGCTCCACCCTGGTTCACTGGGAATGGTCATTTAGTTTTTTTGTTTCTTTGTTTTAGTTCCTTTGTTTGTTTATAGTTTGTTTCTGTTGTTTGTTTGTTTGAGACAGAGTCTCTCTCTATAGCCCAGGGTGCTATCCTCACAATCCTCCTGCCTCACTCTTCCAAGTGCTGGGATTATGACCTCAGCACCTAGCCTTTCTTGTGCCTCTGTTTTATCTGGTGTAAATGGGGATAGCAGTAATGATAAATGCCCAGAGAGCTCATGATAGCTAACAAGAACTAACCCATCAACTCTGAGGAGGTTTCAGCCCCTATTCCTATTTTTTTCTAATTTAGTTTTCAATCATAATCATAAATTTAGCCCTGCAATCCAGCTAGACCTGGGGGGTAATGAAGAAAATGTGGGACCCAAAGCACTTCAGTGAGAGCAGAGCTTCTGGAGTACTGTGAGCAGGTTGGGTGGGGGTGAGGTGCAGAAGGAATGGTTTGGTGGGTATGATGCCCACAAGTCAAACATATTAGAGTTGTCCAGAGTTGGCAATAGTGGTCTTCTTGCTGGTCTTGCTGTTCCTGGACCCAAAATGCTCCATGGCTTCCACGATGCTCACGCCGTCTTTCACCTTTCCGAAGACCACATTTGCCGTGCAGATACTCGGTGTTGACAGAGCAGGTGGAAAGTTGGTGTCTGGTTGAGCATTTGCCATGAACGAGACCCCAGGACTGTATACTTCAGGATGAAGTCCTCAAATTTCTCCTCGTAGTTGGACCTCCCACCAGTGCCTTGATAGCATGTGAAGTTACCGCCTGGTACATGCATCCTGGGGCAATTTTGTAAAAGGAGGAACCTTACATCCAAACCCTTTCTCTCCAGTGCTCAGACCACAGAAGTTTTCTGCTGTCTTTGGAATTGTGTCTGTAAACAACTTGAAGGAGACAGAGCCCAAGGGCTCACCTTTAGCCCTCACTCCAAAAACATGGTAGGGGGTGGGGTCAGCCTTGGTTGCAGCAAACTACACTGGGGACAGCAGCGGCTACTGCAAAGTCAGCCTCTGCTATTAGGAAACGTCACAGCAGTCATTTGAATTTGGACTGCCTTGCTGTAAATAGTTCACTGTTCTGTAAATGGCATCGGGCTTTTGACAAAAAGAAGCTCCTGCCCTTTTCCTTTCATGGGGAGAGGGCCACACCCTGAAACATGGCCTTCCAGACAGGTTCTTTAAGGCGATATCTAACAGGCAGGCTGAGGTGTAGGACCCCTGTACACTACTTGAAATCTGAAACACAAAGGTGGAAAAAGGTATATATCCTCATCCTGGAGGCCCTTCCCTGGCTGGCCGGTGGGGATGCCCATGAGCACACCCTTCTCCTTTGTGCGGAAGCCAGAGGCAGTGGGCTGGGTGGGGCATTTTCTGCTGAGAAGCAGTGAACCAAAAGAGCAGCAGTGTTTATCGATTTAGTAATCGACTCTCATGTTTCCGGATAGATTATCTTCTGGAGTCTTAGCCAGCAGCATCCAGATTCTAATGTAATGCCAGGCAGTAGGTTCTGAACTTGGGAGCTGCAGAAGCTCTGGGAATTGGCAGTCAGGGTGAAGTTGACATAGAATATGATCCTCCCTGGGCCAAAGAGCCCTTCCGGGTGGGGCAGCTTGCAGTCTCACCCCAGCAGGCTGTTTAGAAGTCCCACTGGCAGGGTAAGCTTTGGAGCTTTGCTGAGTACGCTGCAGTGGAGCAGGGTTTGGCTCTGTAGCACAGGCACTATCCTGGGTAGCCAGAGGAGCACACTTCCTCAGACTCAGGACTTGAGGCTGCATGGCTGGGGGCGCAGTCTGGTCCCCTCGTTTTTCAGGGAACAGCTTTGACCTCTTCTTTGCTCAGAAGCCCACTCAGAGATGAGACTCTCAGCAGTTTGCCCCTGGGTGTGCTCTGAGAACATCGCCAGCAAAGGTCACACTGTTCCTGAGGGCAATTGATCCATTCCACACTAGTCCAGCCTTCCATACAGAACCTCTCTAAGCCTGAGCTCCTCCTAACTTCCATTCTTTGCTCATCAGGGGTTGTTTCTAAGAGCGTGGCCCTAATGAAGCTATGCACACTCCTCCTGGTCTGCTTCTGCAAATACCTAACATGCTAGCCTTAGAGCCCAGGTGGCCTGCTGACTCTCGGCCCCATCTAAGAGGAGTTGCAGAGACAAGCCCCAGTCACCCCGAAATACCTCCAGGGCTCCTCTTGCAGTGCGGCTCTTATACAGCTTGCTGGTGTGAGACTATAGCATTCCATTCTACCTACCAGCGCTCTCTGGTCAGCCAGATGTAGCCCAGGATGGACCATATTCTGTCAGCCTCACCCAGGCCTCCAGTCCCCAGGGCCTGTTTTCCAGCAGCACTCCTGAACTCTGCAGGCCTGTGATTCCTGCATCCAGGGGAGAGTGCTCTAAATCTCCTGTCTAGTGCAGGAGCTGCATGGGTGCTACCTCTTCTGGAGAAGCTGGGCCAGGAAACACTCGCTATAGGTGCCAGTGGGAGAGAGAGCACACGAGTCTGTTCCTTCCTTGACACCTTTCACAATGTCCTGTCCCTGTCGTGAGCTTATGACACTATGCTAGATAACATATATCCAACAGTCAGCTGGGCAGAATTCCGGGGGGGGGGGCTAGCTGTAGATGGTCCTGTCCACACCACCTGCCTCCCTATCATAGGCCAGATGTATATCCATCCATCCATCTACCCACCTATCCATCCATGTCCATCCATCCACCACCCATCCATCCACCCACCCATCCATCCACCCACCCATCCATCCATGTCCATCCATCTACCATCCATCCATCCATCCATCCACCACCCATCCATCCATCCACCACCCATCCATCCATCCATCCACCCATCCATCCATCCACCCACCCATCCATCCATGTCCATCCATCCACCATCCATCCACCATCCATCCATCCATCCACCACCCATCCATCCACCCACCCATCCATCCATGTCCATTCATCCACCACCCATTCATCCATCCATCCATCCACCCACCCACCCACCCACCCATATCCACCCACCCACCATCTATCCATTCATTCACTTACTAAATTACTAATCAAGTATATAGTAGGTACACATAATAGATGATAAGCAGATAGATACAGATACAGATAGAAGACTGGTAGATAAGTGATAGTTGATTGGTACATAGATAGCTAATACATACATGATAGATATAGTTGATAGATGACTGATACATGGTAGAAATTAATAGATGGGAGGTGGATAATAGATAGACGATATATAGATGATTGACAGATGACAAGTAGATGTTAGATAAGCACATAGACAGATATCGCATTCTGGTAGGGGTGCACCTCAGCATGGCTCACACTGACTGTCCATCAGCACTCTTCTCTTCCCCCACAATGCTCTGCACTCCATGAGTTCTGTGGTTCCCTTCTCTCTTGTTGCCCACTAGCCTTGTCTTCTCTCCTGGGTTCCATTTCTGGATCAGTTAGGGTCCCCTGAGGAGGGAGAAGCTACCAATAATTTGAGCAGAAAGAAATTCATGCAAAGAATTGTTGCTAGGCCTGGTGGCGGGCACCTGTAGCCCCAAGTGCTCTGGAGGCTCAAGCTGGAGGATGACTTGAGCCTAGGAGCTTGAGATCACCCCTGTCGTGAGATCAGCTGTGTAAGAGCAGATAGAGGAGGCTCTAAGGAGGCAAATGTGGTTACTGTAGGAAGCTGTCTCTCTTCCCGGTGCTGGGACAACAGTGCCTAGACGTTCTGGAGGGAGGGACCTGGTACAGAGGTTCCCAGATACCTAGAAAGAGTGGAGCAAGCACTCAAGCCTATGGCCTCTACTGTGGAGAGGACGCCGGCACAGCATAGATGAAAGAGCCAATTCTGAGAAACAGAAGATGGAGACCATGCTGCGTGGGTCCAGCAGCTTTGAGAAGGAGCTGCTGTAGTTGGGAGGGGAGGAGGAGGCTAGCCAGGGGTAGCTGGTTCTCAGAGAGTCTGCACAGGAGCACCCCACCTCCTGTTTGGCCTTCTGTTCTCCCTAGCACCCCCTGGTGGCCAGCACAACAGGGAGTTGCTGGCAAGGGGGAATCTCTGCTCTGCAGAGTCCCTGGCCAGTACCACGGAGAGGAGTCCCCGCGGTGACACCTGAAGAGATTCGTGATGGAGGGGAAAGAGCTGTGTGTGGCTCTTCCTTCTCTGAGAGCTCAGACCTGGAGCAGACGTGCATCCTTAGGGATGGGTTTGAGGAGCGGTGTGAGGGAGACCCGGTAGCAGGAATGCAGAACAAATCCTCCCTTCCAAGGGTGAGACTGGGCAACAGGGACAGATGGTGGAATGGATATCACCCTCAAAAAAAAAAACTCTGAAGAAATTTTCTACAAAGCCCATTGGAACCCTGGTGCTGAGCAGAGCTCAGTCTCATAGGTCAACAAAGACACTGTGAGGCAGGGTGGTAATGGCTCTTTCCTACTCCAGAGCTAAGGGGACTGAGGTCAAAGGAATCAGCGAGCAGGGATGTATCCGTGGGCCACAAGCATCCTGGAGAGCTGTGATTTGTAGATGACGATGTCATGTCATACCACCAAAAGATTGGATATCCAGATAGTGGGACAAGGATGGTATCAGGGAAATCATGAACTCGGCCTTAAAGTTCTTCAGTTATCTGGTCCCAGTGATAAAGATAAAGAGGCGGCGGGGTTTCTACGGAATCTGGAACACTCACAGGCCCCAAGGCCTGTAGAAAAATCAGATCCCAGCGCCAGACTGGCTCTCCATCCACATAGCTCCAGGCTGGGAACCCAAGGCTGTGGGCAGGTTGAGTCTTGTAATGGGTTTGCTAATTGTTCTGATTGCAGCTCTGGGCAGAGTGTTTCTGGAACTGTCGAACTTTGACAGGGGAGGAAATACCAGCAGAACATTCTGGATGAATAATTCAGTATGCCGGAATGGGAAATGAGAAAGTTTGCTTTCCACTAAACTCAAATTGGAGAAGAAAGGAAATAGGCAGTGTGAGCTGAGCGTGTGGTCTCCCCAGTGAGGCTGTTCTTCATTCATTGAGGACTAATTCATGATTTGCTCATGACGATCTACAGTATGGGGAAATACCTTTGGGTCACCTGGGGTTGTCCATACATTTGATTTCATTGCTCCTTAATTCCCATTCAAGTGTTTGACCTACAAATTCTACTTGGGCAGCTACTAGCAGCCAAGCACAGCCCTGGGTGTTATAGATTCTGTGTGGCGAGAAATGGAAGCTGTTTTTTGGTCACACAGCATGTTTGAGGGGTAGAGTGTTCAGATATTAGTACAACACACACCCATGTCTTTTCCTGGTGTTCTGACAAAAACATGAATGGGAAATGGCTCAGTCTAGACCACAGTTCCAGGGTGAAGTCCATCAGGGCAGGGAGTCGGGGCATCAGGAGCCAGAAGCAGCTACACACCGCTCCGCACACCACATCATGCTGCACACCACGACACACACTGCATCACGCTGCACACCACTCCACACACCACGCCACACCCCGCATCACACTGCACACTGCACCACGCCACACACCACGCTGCACACCGCGTCACACCACACACCATGCTGCATGCCACACTGCACACCTCATCACAGTGCACACCACGCCACACAGTGTGTCACGCCACACACCGCACCGCTCCACAAACCACGCTGCACACCACTTTGCACACCACATCACACTGCATACCACGCCACACATCGCATCCACAGTCAGGAAGTAGAGAGGGATGAACGCATGGCTGTGCTCAACTCCTAGCTCTAATTTATATAGTTCAGGATCTCCTGCCTAGGGGGTGGTCCCACACACAATTAGTGTACATCGCCAAGATAATCCCCCACAGGCATGCCCAGCGACCCATCTCCCAAGTGATTCTAAACTCTGTCAAACTGACATTGACCATCACAATAACTTACATTTGTGGAGGTGGGGGAATGGGGAGGCAGTGCTAGGGATTGAACCCACGGTCTTAGCCACGCTAGGCAAATGTCCCACCACCAAACTACACCACCAAACTACACATCCAACCAATAACGTACAATTTGCGATACATTCTGTTTGGGAAAGGGCTCAGCCAGGAAGAGAGAAATATTCTGAGTCTATAGAACAGAGAATTGAATATAGGGAACTGGATGCTTCCGTGGCTAGTGGACGCACTAAGACGCCTGGGATGGTGAAGGGATCTGAATCTGGAAGTTAGCAGCATCAGAGGAGACAAAGGGAGATAATGATATCAGGGTGCAGACCTGGTGCCGGGAAAGGAGGCACTGAAGAAGATGGAACAAAAGGCACAGCAAGCGTGAGAGAGAGAAAGACACAGAAAGCCAGCCATGGTGAAGTGTGCACAAGACCAGCCCCCCTCCTGCCTTCCCAGCATCATTCAGTGCTCCCCAAAGCCAGAAAGCAAAATAAACTAGAAAAGCCAGGGACTCTAACCACAGGGCTCAACCTAGAGCTACAGAGTAGACCAGGGAGGGGAGGAGCAGCAGATCTAAGAGCAAATATACCAGGGAAACCACCAGAAATTCTCTGGCAGAGAAGAATAATCTGGGGGGAGAAATTAAAGGCACAATGCTATTAAATTAAATAACCATAGCAGGCAGTTAAGCTGAAACATTAAAAAAAAAATCGTAGGAGTTGGGAGCTGTCAAGAAGGGAAGACTGGGGTTGGGGGTGTGGTTATGGGGAGTAGTAGTGGGGAGGAGCTTTCCTTCTAGGGGTGTCCAGAGGACATGGGGCTAACTGTGCAATTGACTGCCCAGAGAGTGGAGTGGGGAGACGGTGGTCGGGGCCAGGAACATTGAGGAATTGACCAGGGTTCCAGAAGATCCACAGCTGCTGCCTTCAATAGAAGAGACACTTGAGCCAGAAGTGGTGGGCTCTGGATTCCCACAGCAGCCAGAAAGGTGGGATCTAGGCTCCCACAGCAGCCGGAACGGTGGGCACCAAACCTCCACAGCAGCCAGAACACGGTGGGCTTTTGTCTTCCACAGAACAGGGAGGCGGTGATTTTTCACAACAATCTGTTGTACGTTTTATGAAAAACTGAAAGCCAGGCGTTCGAAGGCTGGAAAGACAGAGTACCACAGGAGAGGGGATTGCTAGATCCTGATTTGATCAATCCACATTGTACAGATGTGCAGAGAGGCCATGACCACACAGATCTCCTTAGTCATGTGTTGATCACTAGTGCCTGAGAGAGAGGGGCAGTCCACTACCAGACTCAATCAGTGCGCTACACTTTACACATACCTCGTCACCACACCACACCCTATAAACAAGCACAATTCAAACAATGACTTGAAACCATGTACAAAAGGAAAGGGGCATGTTTTAAAAACCCACATGGTACCTGTCACTCTAGCCAAGCAAAAGCTGGAAAGCCTTTTCAAACCCCCGAGAGCACACGCATCAGAATGTCGTGAATGGGCTGGGGCCGGGTTCACACCGGGTCGCTCTGAGCAGAGACAGGGCAGTGCTGGAGGCCCTATGGAGGAATATGCAATACACTCCACTGGCTTTTCTGGAGCCATATTTTCCAGATCCCCGGGTGCCTGGCTATGGAAATGAGCAGCAGTGCTCAGCCCACTTGCACTTCCGCCACCAGCACAACTTTCTCCTCTCCTCCTGTGAGACCCCCATCAGACTGATTTAAATACTGTTCCTTGGGTGACTTGCTTTTAAACACATTGAAACTCCGTGCACAGTGAATCTAATTTTGTGCTTCTTGAGAATACATTTTAGCCCATCTTAAATTTTAATCAGATGGAATTTTTAGGAATGGGTGGTTCCACAAACTGCAGACTTCCGTGTGCTTAGTACGAAGTTCTGAAAACAGGAGTGCATGAATTCTTTATGGTAACAATTCAGCAAATGAATGTTAATATTTTACTCAGATATATTTTAACTGTGTAACCAAAATGATGTTAAATGCTGTTGGTGCTAAGAGGATAAAGGCATGGGCTGGAGAGAGCTCTGCAGTTAAGGACTCAAATTCGATTTCCAGAACCCACATGGTGGTTCACAACCATCCAAAACTCTAGTTCCAAGGGATCTGAAGTCTTCTTCTGGCTTCCTCGGTACCAAGCATGCATGCAATGCACACACATGCAGGCAAAATACTCACATATATAAAATAAATCTAAAAAATATCCAGATGTGTTCAACCTGGGTCAAAAGGAGAACATGTATGTAGCAGAACGCAAATCCGTTAATTTAAAAGCATCATCAGATCTTTTTTTTTTTCAATTCAGTCTGTGGTTCTCAAGGATGAATTTTGCAGATGATAATATCATACAGCAATGTCAAAGGTCGGGGCAGGTCGGGCTGGAGAGATAACTCAGCAGTTAAGAGCACTGCTGTCCTTCCAGAGAACCTGAGTTCAGTTCGCAGGATCACAGTGCCCTGAATTCTCTCCTAGCCACCACAGACGCCTGCACCCATGTGGCAGAGACATATAAACACACACACAAAGTAAAACATCTGGGCATGTGTGGTAGAGATTTCAGTTTTATCCCTGATGGAGTACCCAGGACCAGATTTATGTCTCACTGTTAGCTAGAAAAGTAAACAGAATATAGGAGAGCAAATATATCCAGGCCAGACATGGGTGCAGCTTTGAAATCCCAGCCCTGGGGAGCCTAAGGCATGAGAAACACAACCCAAGGCTAGCCTGGGCTATGCAGCAAGGCCCGTTCTCAGAAACGTGATCAGATGTTGGTCCACACTGATCTCAGGAGCAAAGAGAGCCCATGTTCAGCCTGGCTGTGTGGAGGCCTTTTCTGCCAGGAATGGGAGTCAAACAGAGCATTGTATCGTCCTGAGGTGAAGACATAGAACTCATAAGTCAGAAAGCAAACTGGGGCTGGGCCACTGGGGTGGAAGAAGCTGTTTAGGGAAATGTCCCTGGGGAATTACTCAAGGATTCCTTGATTCCATCCCCAAATCCTAACTCATGAGAACATAGGATAAAGATCCAAAAGATAAGGAAAGGCCGGGCAAGGAATGGCTTCCTAAACTTCTACACATAATCCCTTTTCTCCTAAGAAATTTCTCTGTGACTCTGGGCATACAGACTTATAAACTACATATATAATTAAAATACTTACTAATAATAAGTCATAAATTAATTTTAATATAACCTGTGGTATACATATAAAGACAAATTTTGTACTAATAAGATGAGTGTGCTCATTTATTTTTACAAGAAGAATTAAATCTTAGCTGAATATTTGATATACAGGATGTAGAATATCTTCAGCATTTCTCAGAATTGATCAATATTTTGCTTTTATAATCATCAATGTTGAGAATTCCTCTTTTCATAAATATGTATAAGGAGCAGCAGAATTGGACTGGAGAGATGACTCAGTGCTAAGAGCACTTGCTACTCTTGTAAAGGACCCAAATTTGCTTCCTAGTACCCACGGTGGGCGGCTCATAACTGTCTTTAATTGCAGCTCTAGGAGACCTGAAACCCTCTTCTCACTTCTGCAGGCACCAGGCATATGCATGATTCACATACACCTAATAGGCAAGCACTCAAAAACATAAAAAACAAACAAAAGCAGAAACATATTTAGGAACAACTCAGAAGTTGTCAAAAATTCTGTCCTAATCCCAAGCAAAATCTACTGAATTATTTTTTAATGAAACCCCGTCAGTCACTCAAATAGGAAGCATTTAACATTCTAACCCAAGACAATACTAATACAGTGCTCATGTGCTGAGAAATAACAGTAGGGAATATTACAAGTTTTTGTTCTCCTTAACTGAATCCTTATATTTCTACAACTATATTTCTAAATCCTTATATTTCTAAACTTTGCATGTGCAGTACAAACACCACAGTTCATCACAGAGTCGTCTGGAATATGCTCTGAGATGTTTTGGGTGGCATTTGTTGGCTTTAGGTGTGACTATGTGTGCAGTGTAAACAGCTCATGTCCTGTGTTCAGGACACATCCTGCAGTGAAGTCACACCATACAACACAAGCGAGCGCCACAGGAACACCATGGATTTATTGCATGTTTTGGTCTTTGCAATTCAGAAACCTTTTAATGTTACCAAAGTTTTTCAAGACACTCTTGAGCGATGTGTCCTGATGTGAGGTCATGACCCACACTTTAAGAAGCTGTGAACTAGGGAATCTAAAACATGAATTGTTCATAGAACTTACATGTAGCTGCTGAATTCCAACCAGAGAAAGATCTTTCTCTCTGCCCTTCAGTGGAGACCCCCACTGAGTCACTCCCAGGAATGAGGCTAAACTGACCTTGGAAGTGAGGTACTCACTACATAACCTGAGAAAGTTTAAAGGCTCAACAGCAAATCTCCATAGAATCAAGCTGATCTGCAGGCAACTTAACTGCCTGCCCTGAGTGAGCCTTTAATCTTTTAAAGGTTTGCAATAAAACCCAGCACTCAAACCATGAAATTCATAGGTATAGCATTCAGCCTGTACTGAACAGATGCGGGGAAAACTTTCTCCAAGTTTTAGGCAGTGGAAACACACACAAGCATGCAAGCATGCATGCATGATTGTGCAAAGGGGAGGGAGGGAGAGAGGAGAATGGAATTGGCACACAAGATTTTTAAAACATGTATTAGAACTATATTTGAGCCCGGTATGGTGGTGCATGTCTTTAATTCTAGCACTTGGGAGGCAGAGGCAGGTGGATCTCTCTGAACCAGCCTGCTCCACATAGCTCCAGGACAACCAGGACTATCTTCAAAAAGCAAAATAAACAAGCAAAACAGATAGATATTTAAGGGTTCAATGGAAGCCAAACTACAATAAGCATTAAGATGGAAAATATTAAAAACAAAACATCCAGAGATAAAAAATAAAATGCCTGACTGGAATAGACCAGTAGTAGATTAGACACTACAAGCGAGTGCTCACCGATCATGAGGACACAGTGACAGCTCCTGACTGTTGGAAATTCCTAAAAACAACCAGAGAGGAAAAACATATTCCGTAGAGAGAAGCGAAGCTGTGCAAACCAAAGACAAGAGGAGTACGGTTTGTTTAAAAGCTGATGAAGAGGAAGAGAAACTTGTAAACCTGGAATTCTCCACCCTCAAAATGAAAGCAAAATAAAGCATTTTCTGGGGTGAAAAAAGAGGAAAACTTTAAGCAACCAACTTGCATGGCAGAAGTGTGTTGGGGGGCTCTTCTGAGAGAAACAAGGGAAAGAGACACTGCTGCCCTGAGGAATGAGGAACACTGGCAGGCATAAAGGCTGCTCCTCCATCATGGTCAACCTACACTGCTGATTTGACTGCTTTTGGTCACCTAGGAGACACACTTCTGGGTGTACCTACAAAGGAGCTTCCAAAGAGGACCTCTTTAGAAGACCCACCGTGAATGTGGGTATCTTTCTGCTATGGGCTGGGGTACAAGGCTAAGTAAAAAGGGAAGGGAGAACCAGGCTGGATGCCATTATCTGCTTTTGCCGCTGCCTGGCTGGTGCCACACCCTCCCTGCCACAAGGTCCTGTGTTCCTCTGAACTGTGAGCAAGAAGAACTTTGGTTAAGTTGCTTCCTGTCAGTGATTTGGTCAGAACAACAAGAAAAGCAGTCAAAGGCAACAGGTCTAGGGAAGAGCTGGGGTTTCCCTCCTTTTTTATTTACTGTATAAAGTAAAACACTAAGATGCTGGGAGAGGCACGGTAACAATGTAGCAACGGTAACAATGTAGCAGAGGATAAAAGGAGACCACGAGGTCTGGAGGGGTGACCAGGCATTGCCACTTTATAGCACTCTGCAGTAACTAGGAGCTTCAAACGACACTGGAAGGTTAAAGGGATATTTTGTGAGCTCAAGAAAAAACACTCCAAAGAAACAAGAGTGGCTAATAAGCCAATATAACAGAATGTTCAAAGAGTACTCATCCCAGAAGTCAGAAAGGAGGAAAATATGGAAGAAAGAACAGATGGGAGTGAAGCAGAAACCAACGGCGAGATGGCAGCTCAGACCCAACAACACACATGATCGCATTAATGTTAACAGCCTCGGCACGCCAATTAAAAAGTAATCTTGAGACTAGAATTTAAAAAGCAAAGTTCACCTCCATGCTATCTATAAGAAGCACACTTTAAAAACATGTGCACAGACAGACAGAATGTTAAAGGCTGGGAAAGGTACCGACCAGCTGACATTCATCAGAGGATGCAGCAGGAGCTAAATTAATAAAGGCAAAGTAGGATTCTGTACTAAGATTATTACTAGGGATAAATGGGGGGCTCAAAATTTTAAAATGACCAAATCATCAATAAACACTAAAACTTAGATCTATCCCCACCTGATAACAGACCTCCCAGATAGATAAGTAGAACCCAGACAGAGTTGGAGGCCAACAAATCGGCTTCTAATGGGGAACTTCAACTCTTTTCTCTCAGTGGACGGGATCCATGCACCAGGGGAAATGCAGAGACCTCACCAACCAGCCTGACTTCGCTGGTATTACTGAGAGTCTTTACAACAGTGTAAAAAAAAAATCTCCTAAAATAGGATCAGAGAGAATGTGAAGGGGACAGAAAGAACAATGAGGGATGAATATGATCAAAATGCATTGCACACTGGCATAAAATGTTATAAAACCCACTATTATAAATAGTTAACATGTAATTAATATGTATTAATAAACATACATATATCAGCAACAAACTATACTGTATCCTGGACTATAAATGATCCGACATATAAAAAGGTTTAACTAATACAGTTGATTTTTTTTTAAAACTAACCAGTTTGAAATTAAGCTAGAAATCAACAACAGAAAGACATCTAGGAAACCCCAAATATGTTTTTAAAAGAACATTTGGAAATTACACATTTATCAAAGAAGACTTCACAAGGGACATTAAAAATGAAAAACTCGTGAAAAGGGCTCAATAACACGCTAAAAGAAAGAGTGCGTGACCTGGGAGATCTTCAGTCACCCAGGAAAGACTGGGCAGCTTCCCTCCTCAGCTCCTCCCCTTTTTTCCTCCCTTCCTCCTTCCCTCCCTCCCTCCCTCCTTTCCTCTTTTTTTTCTTGCCCTCCCCTCTCATTCAGGAGTGGACCCATTGCACACACTAGACAAGCATTCCGACACCAAGCTAAGTCTACAGCCCCCATAATGTCTCATTGTGTGCTTGAACTCACAGTATAGGCCAGGCTGGCCTTGAACTTTTGATGTCCTGCCTCCTAGCTCCTAAATGCTGATGTGCACCACTGCCCCTGGGTACCAACCACATTTTCTAAACCTCCAAAGAGGTTTAGGATGCCTAATATTTTGTTCACCACTGACTCATTCAACATTTTACTTCTTGTTTAACCCTGTGTATACTTCTTGATTGCTAATAGTTTAGCTTATAAAATTATTGGGATATATATACCCGTTCATTTTCAAGAGCTTTAAAATCATGAGCCTGCAGTTGTATGCCTTTTGATCTGAATGCTGTTTGTTCTTGCTTCTCTCAGTTTTTCTCTGACAGTGTTTAGGGTTTTTTCTCCTCTGTCTTTGATGATCACTGGTTCTATTATGCTGAGTGCAGGCATCAGTTCACTGATTTACTCTGCTTGGTATGTGAGCATTTTTCAGTCTAAACTCTCACATCTGCCTTGATTTATTATCAGCATTCCAAGTCTGCTCCAAATACAGAAAACAATACAAATACATGCACCCATCATTCTGTGTGATCTAACAAACATCACAAATACAGTTGAGGGGTTTACCTCTTCCTGCTTACATTGTCTTCCCGTGTCCCCTGCAACAATCAACTCCACTGATTTGTCAATCAATTCCATTGGCACCTTTATACCGTTTGACAGGCGACTGTACCACTAAGCACTATATAATAATGTTTATTAGGTTTTTACGTTTTAAATAAGGGACGTATGTACGCAAACTTCTTTAACCGTGATGCTCAACAGTCTAGGTTTTGAGACTCTCCAAGCTTTGTGAGTGGCATTGGTTCACCGCAGTTAGTTAGGCTGCAATTGTCTGACCTCACAGCTCCCAAGGCAGACAGAGACCTTGGAAAATGCCTTCAGGGCTGTTGGAGACTATTCTAGAAGCTAAAGAGACTCTTGGGAGTGGTTTTGGGGTAGAAACAAGGAGGCCTGGGAGGAGGGGGGAGCCTTGGCAGGTGCAGCACCAGGTGGGGAGCTCCTCCCGTCTCTTGCCTTCATGAAGTTGGATGTAGCTCTCCACTCTTCATCCTGTGTTCCTTAAGTAGTGAGAAGCAGGTGCAGGCGTCTGCCCTGACAGAGCATGTGCGGTCTACACCTTTAAGCTTCTGCCCTATTTCAAAATGCTTCACAAGAAAAGTTGAGCTGGGTTTTTTTTTTTTTTTTCAACCTTTACAGATCTCTGTACTCCAGGACAACAGAAAGGCCTTAGAATGTTTCCACTCTGACAACCCACCTTTCCTAAATGCTATCCTACCCATGATTTTCCCCATGTATTTCTCCTTCGCTCCTATTCGTCTTATCCGCCATCCGTGTCTGTTTAACTTCCCAGCATGTTTGTTCTGGCTGCTGCACGGAACATTCTCATGCAAATTAGCGAAGGTGCGTCCTGCTCCAAACTCTTTGTTTCCATCTGTGGAAAGTAACATTTATTGAATAATACACATAGGACTCAATAACAACACACATAAAAACAGATCGCAATCACCATCCAAAATACCAGCGCCCCCCAGAGGCAGGACCCCACTCAGCCACACCAGGCAGCTGGATGGACGTTTGTGTTCCTTAAGCACAATTCACACAGTAGCTGCAACCCTTCTGGGCTGACTTCCTAAGGGAAACAGAACTCCAGAAATAAGTTCCTCAATTTTTCTTCCTTTATAAACGTTTCGATTTTTGTTTGAGGGTTAAAACAGTTTAAAATCATTGTGAATTTTTTTCTAAATGCTTCAACAGTAATATGTCACTGTCTTCTTCTTTTCCAGTAACTTGAAATATTTTTCTTTTTAACATTTATTTTGCTATAATTTTGCATTGTCAGTGCTGCTGATACTTGTTCCTTTAGGTAGTTCATTTCCTTTGTCCTCTTTTAATTTTTTTGTTTTGTCTCTGGAATTCTGCCGTTCTTTTAAGTTGCCTGTAGATTTTGTGTTCTTTGGATCTTATGATTTAGTTGACTTCAGCATTGAAAAATTCTGTCATTAATTTTTAAAAATGCTTTCTCTGCTCTTGCGCCTAGCCTGTCTCTGGAATGGAAGTCAGATGTAATCTGATTCTCTTCTTTTGCATTTTCTCTCACAGTCCTCTCAGGACGGTGCCCTTTGCCTTCCGACTAACTGGTTCTCTCTTCAGCTCTATTTAATTTCCCAGTGACCCGAATATTTGTCACTAAATTTTTACATATATATACATATTTCTAGGAATCCTCTTTGCTTATTTTCTCAAAATGAGAATCATTTTTGATGGTGTAGAACTCCTTTCTCATGTTTTCAGCTCCAACCTTAACTTTGAAATGTTCTAAACACATTTTCTTTCGATAACTAAGTTTTTATTTAGCATGCACTATGATGTTTTACATACAGATCTCTGGGTTTCTGGTGTTAATCCTCCTTTGCTCTTTACCCCTCCTACCTCCCATGGGTGTCCTTTACCCTCAAATAGCCCCCCTTTCTCTCTCTCTCTCTCTCTCTCTCTCTCTCTCTCTCTCTCTCTCTCTTCCTCCTTCCTTCCCTCCCCCCCCCACACAGTTTTTGTCAACTTGACACAAAGATCAACATATCTAGGAAGAGCGAATCTTGATTGAGAAAATGCCTCTATCAGATTAGCCTATAGGCAAGTCGGCTGAGCATTTTCTCAGTTAATAATTGGTGTGTAGAGGGTTTCAGCACACTGTGGGTAGTACCACCCCTGGGCTGGCAGTCCTGGGCTAAATATGAAAGTAAATGGAACAAGCCATGAGGAGGAAACTAGTAACAATGTTCTTCCTGTCGTCAGCCACCTTTTGGGGTGACTTCTGTCGTGATCCAGTCATGGTGGGTTCATACGTTCCAGAGAAGGGGTGTGAAGATTAGAAGTGTTAGGTAGGAAGAACAGAGATAAGAAAGACAGAGGCACAGTATAGTAATAGGAGGGCAACTCAGCAGATGCTGAATGCTGAATTCCAATTTCTGAGTTCACGCGGGTTTATTTTTTAGACACTTTTATGCCTCAATACAAAAGGAGAGAAGAAGGCAAAAGACTGTTTTGACACAAAGGACAACCAGAACAGTTACTTGTTTCACTACTTAAGACATCAAGCCATTATTTCCTGAGTAAATCATTTGATGTTTGGGGCAGGAATGCACAGTGAACACGCCCTAGACCAAGTGTCCTGTAGGCAGCCATTCCCTGTGTCAAACCTCCTATTTTAAATGAAGGAGCACAGGAGTATGCGTGAATTCTCTGACCTTTGATCAGGGTGAAGAGAATCCACCTCTATGGGCAATCTTGATGTCCAAAACACCAAGGAACCACAGCCTAGGTCAGGATCTCTTGTTTTGTAGCCCCACCTGTTGTCAACAACTCTGAAAGAGCAAAAATAAGCTCTCTGAACTTCAGACAAGGTGGAACAGACTCACATCTGTGTGTGTCCCAATATCTTCCATGACCTCTGCATCCGTTCCTGCCTCCGGGTTCCTGCCACGAGTTCCTTCCCTGGCTTCTTTTGCTAATGGGCTGTGACCTGAGAGCTTTAAAATGAAATAATCCTTTCTTTCTCAAACTGCTTTTGGTCATGGTGTTCTATCACAGCAATAGAAACCCTAACTAAGACAATATAAACACAAATATAGGTTCCACATGAAAGAAAGCATGTGATACTTATCCCTCATTTTCATCCCACCGTTCCTTCTTGTTCCTGTTTCCTTTAGACTCATTTGTCTCCTGACAGGGTTCGCCTTCTACCTGAATATCACACATGCTTGCGTGTATGTGTGCATGTATATATGTATTAAAATATAGGTGCCTAATTTATGTGGTATTGGTGATCAAACCCAGGGCCTTGTGCTTGCTGGGCAAATGGCCCACCAACTAAGCTGCATCACTGGCATCTGTCACATCGTCTTCATCCCCTCACCTGCCGAAGGTGTCTCAGGCTGGTTCCATATTTTGGTTATTGTAAATAATGCCTCAGTAGACAATGATGCTTGTGTCTCTTTAACACACTGGTTTAGATTTTTTTTCCATTTTTTTTTCTTAAAAATATGTAACCCAGGTTGGCCTTGAACTCATAATCCTCCTGCCTCTGCCTCCTTCGTGGGACACAACTGGCGGGTTTATATTTGATCAGATCTACCTAGGAGTGTTATAGTTAATTCAAACAGTAGCTCCGTTTCCTTCCTTCCTTCCTTTCTTACTTCTTTCCTTCCTTCTCTCCTCCCTCTGTCCTTCCCTCTCTCCCTCCTTCCCTCCCTTCCTCATTTCCTTCCTTCTTTCCTTCCTTCCTTCTTTCCTTCTTCCCCCCCTCTCTCTTTCTTTCTAAACCTCCATGTTGATTTCCAAAGTGACCACACTAGCTTGTGTTCCCATCAGCAGCATAGACTGGTTCCTCTTCCTGTCTCCCTCACCAACACTTGTCATCCCAGGCATTATGATTGGGTGAGAGGAACGTGTAGCTCTGATTTTGCTTCCCCGATGACTGAGGATTCAAACAACCTTTTTAGTTTGATTAACTTGCCCATTTATTGATTGGATGATTTACGGTGTTTAATTTTAGGAAGGGTGTGTTGAGGACAGGATCTCAATGATGTTGCCCTTACCTGCCTGGACCTTGATGGGTGTGGAGGCCCCAAAACTGTGAGCATATCTCCACCTTGTCTGAAGGTCAGAGAGTTTCAGCTTGTTCAAAGTTGTTGACAAGTGTGGCTACACACCCTGACCTAGGATGTGGCGACTTGGTCTTTTTGACACTCAGATGGCCTGTACAGGTAGATCCTCTCCACCCTAGCCAATGGTCAGTATATTCAAGCATACTTCTGCTCCTTCTTTTGAATTAGGAGGTTTGACCTTGGGAGTGGCTGCCTTCAGGATACCTGGTTTGGGGTGAGTTCACTGCCTAAACAACAGAATACTTTTCTCACGGCTCCAAGTATTGAAACGAGTAACTGTTCTAGCTTCCTTTGTATCATGTTAAAGCAGTCTTTAGTCTGCCTCCCCCTGTGGTATCAGGGTATAAAAGTATATGGAAAATTAAACGTGGGGAATTTCAGTATTCACTGGAACTCCCTCCCGATACTATCCTATGCTTTCTGTTTTATTATTTTCACTCGTGTCTTCATACTCTTTATTTATTTTCCAATCCCCATGCCCCTTCCCTGGTGAGTGGTATTTTTGTCAAAGCTGGTCTCCGACAGACATGTAGACCAGTCTGGCCTTGAACCTACAGAGATCCGCCTTCCTCTGCCTCCTGAGTGCTGGGATTGAAGGCACATGCCACCACACCCAGTCTGGTGCTTAATTTCGGGGGATGTTTTTCTAGATATTAATCTCCTGTCAAATATATATTTGGCAAAGATTCTATCCCACTCTGACGGTTTCCGCTTAACTCCGTTCACTGTGTAAGGCCCTAGAGTCCATCAGCTCCATTTGTCAGTTCTTAGGATTTCCTGAGCTCTAGTCCTTTGTGGAAAGTCCTTCCGGAAGTTTATGTCTTTTGTTTCTTCCTCTAGCGGTTTAAAACTTTTTATTAAGTTTTATTATTATTTATTTATTTATTATTGTGTGTGTCTGTGCATATGTGTGTGTGCATGCACGCATACTCGAGCACAGGTCTTGGCATATGTGTGCTGGTGGAGACTCAGCATGTTCCTGTCCTAATCATGTAGGTCCTGGGAATGGAACCCAAGTCACTAGTGTCGCTGGCCAGTACCTTTATCCAGTAAGTCTCTCCAGCCCCTCTGACACCTTTTTAAGCTCCTGAGAAATCTTACGTTAATATCTCTGATTTTTTTTTTCATAAGGTGAAATACAGGAACCTAGTTTCATTCTTCCACACACAAGTTTTCCCAGCTACGTATGTGCATGTTTGGGGCTCTTTGCTAACAATCGGGGTTGCACGGGTTTATTTTCTGAGGCCTCCGCTTTATTCCATTCGTCCATGTGTCTGCCTTTGTGTCAGCGCTGCTCTTGTTTCTGTGACTCTGAAGTGAGATTTCTAACTGGGTAGAGAGAAGCTTGGGACTGTTTCCTCTGTTCGGGGTCTTCTGTGTTCCCATCCGAATGTTGGGGCCATTTTTACTATTCATGTGAAGAATGCTGTAAGAATGTTGATGGGAATTCTGTTGGCACTGTAGCTTTGTTGTTTAAGTTCTCATTATTGAGGTTCTTTACAATCTTGGTTAAATTTATTCCTAGGTAATTTTTTTTGAAGTGATTGGGGGACAGAACTTTTTTTTTCTCCTGGTTTCTTTCTCGGCATGTTAATTACTGGTCTGTGGAAAACCTGTTGGGTTTTATATGTTGATTTTGTATCCTGCTACATTGCTAAAAGTGCTCATCAGATTGAGGTTTTCTGGTGCAGTCTGGGGGTTTTAAAGTCTAACATATTTGAAGAGAATAGGCTGACCACCTTTCCTGACCCACGTTTATTACTTTTTTTCCTCATTCCTCCAAGACTTCAGGAACAATGCTGAAGAACAGACGACCTTGTCTCATGTCTGATTTGAGAAGAAATGCTTTCGGTGTTTCCTGTTTAAGACAGCGCTGGCTAGGGGTTTGTCATGGATGGCCTTATTGTGCTGTTGTAGGTTCCTTCTATTCCTACCTTCATCAGAGCTGATTGGCTAACCAGCGTCCTCTGAGGACACCTCCAGAGCTCTGGGACTATGGCTGGGCTGCCACGCCCACCTGGCATCCACAGGGGTGCTGAGGGACCCAAGCGCTGGTCCTCATGTTTGCGCGGCAGGCACTCGCCCTGAGGAGACATTTCCTCACCCCTCTACCAGCTCAGTCTTAATCATTTATTTTTTATGAATTTCGTAATTTTGAATTTCCAATTCATTTTCAAGGAGTGTCTGTGAAAATTGTGTGAGGGAGGCCTAGTTTAACCACGTGTTCTCTAGGATATATTTATACCCTCACCGGTCCCCCTGGAGATGCCGCTGCCGAGATCAGATTGCTGTTATCACATTTCTGGAAACTTTCAAGCATACCTAAAATTAGAGCTAATAGTAAAATAACCTCCCAAGTATCCATCCATCAATGTGATATTTATTCTCAGACATTGTCACCACAAGATTTTCAATGACAAAGCAAAACAAAAAAACAAACTACTGGGCTTTTTTGTCTTTGTTGACGCAAAACATTTTCATCCTTGAGAGAGTTAATGCCAAGTTGAAAAGTAAATACTCATGTATTTTTAACTAGACATATTCTTTTTTTTTTTTATCAAAATGCAACTTAAAAGATTGTTCCTCTGTCCTCTACTTTGGATGTGTGTTTTGTAAACCGGCAACCTTGGCAAGAGTTAGAGGGTGGAAGGCCTCAGAACTTGTCGGCTGTGTTAGTTTCTTCTCTTGCTGCTGTGAGAAGATACCGGAAGCAACCTGAGGAAGGAGATTTGATTTTGGCTCACAGTTTGAAGGTGCAGTGCATCATGGCTGAGTGCCAGGTGGTGAGAACCCCAAACACCACCACAACAGGCCAGGAAGCCGAGAGCTGGCACTCAACCCTCTCTCTCTCCTTTTTCCCTTTTGTTCAGCCCAGGTTCCCAGCGCACAGGGTGGTGCTGTCCACATTTAAGCTGGACCCCACCCGCTTAGCCAACTCTCTCTAGAAGTGGCCCCCAGACACAGCCACAGGTGAGCCGCTAACTCCCCAAATGGGTCTTAATCCAATAATGTTGGGGAACTCATTTAGCATCTTGTGGATTGAAGATGGCCCTGGCTCCAGTGGAGCCTACACACAACGTGCATTAGTTTTCTCCATCCCTCTAATAAAATTTTGTTTCCAAAATACCATCAAATTATCCAATTATGAAGATTTCATTTAAGAAATGTTAAAGTCTTATCTTATAAAACAAACAATCCTGGGGTGATCCCACTCCCCAGAAGTACAATGATAGAAATAACCAAGAAATGGCTTTGGCTGCAGCCATCTCCTTTCAGCAGGATGTGGGACTGTGTTTTTGTCCTTTCTGCTGATGGACAACCCTGGTGATGTAAATAGGAAAAGAGTGGAAGAGTTACTGTCCTCATTTCTAGGCTCCAGTCTGCGGAGACTGGCAATGCCCAGGGTTCCCAATGCCAAGACAGAATAGGAGGCCAGGGGCCTTTGTGAAACTTCAGGGGCCCTTGTGAGACTCTGAGGGCCCTTGTGAGACTCTGGGGGCCCTTGTGAGACTCTAGGGGCCCTTGTGAGACTCTGGGGGCTCTTGTGAGACTCTGGGGGCCCTTGTGAGACTCTGGGGGCCCTTGTGAGACTCTGGGGGCCCTTGTGAGACTCTAGGGGCCCTTGTGAGACTCTGGGGGCCCTTGTGAGACTCTAGGGGCCCTTGTGAGACTCCAGAGACCCTTGTGAGACTCCGGGGGCCCCTGTGAGACTCCAGAGGCTTCTGCTGTTCTGACACACTGAAGCCAGCGCCACTTGACCACAGGTAATAGGTTCGTCCTGGGGTTGTTCCAGATCATTGTGCTCTCCAGCAGCTACCATATGGGGGAAGTCCCTAAGGACACCCAGGCCTGTCTGAACTGAAGACACATGTGTAGAGTGAAAGGCTGCTGCCTTCTGAAGTCACTGAGATCCAGAGCATCGGCCAGACACACACACACACACACACACACACACACACACACACACACACACACACACACTTTCTCTCTCTGTCTCTCACACTCACACACTCTCACACACTCTCACACACACACACTCTCACGCACTCTCTCTCACACACACTCTCTCACACACACTCATGCATATGCACTCTCTCTCACACTCTCTCACATATTCTCTCTCACACACACTCTCACATACACACTCATACCCGCATTCTCTCACACACTTTCTCACACACACACTCTCATGCATTCTCACACACACTCTCTCACACACTCACACACATGCACTCTGTCACACCCTCACATACACTCTCTCACACACACTCATGCATATGCACTCTCTCACACTCTCTCACATATTCTCTCACACACACACTCTCACATATACACTCACACATGCATTCTCTCACACACTTTCTCACACACACTCTCTCACACACACTCTCATGCATTCTCTCACACACTCTCTCTTACACACTCACACACACGCACTCTGTCCACACTCACATACAACTCTCTCTCACACTCTCTCACACATACTCACACACTCTCTCACACTCTCTCTCACATACACTCTCACACACACTCTCACACACACTCACATACACACACACACACATGCACATGCGCACGCGTGCGCGCGCGCACACACACACACACACACACACATATTAGCCCTTCTTTCAAAAACACAAATTAATCTGGGCATGTTGGCGCACACCTTTGCTCTGAGCACTCAGAAGGCAGAGGCAGGTGGATCCTGGATTCAAGGCCAGCCTGAAGCTACATAGCAAGTTCCAGAATGAACTAGTCATGGCTACGTAATGACACCCTACGTCAAACAAACAAGACAGGTTAGACCAGGAGTTCTCAGCTTCTTTTTTTTTCTTCCAAATTATAGAATTCTGCATACATTCTATTGACCGGTTCTTAGAACAATGGTTTTAAATGCTTAAAATGGAAAGCACCAATTAGTTAGAGTGTAGTTACTGAAGTACTGATCTTTTGTGATAATCTGGTAAATGTGGAAAAAGACAGTTACCATAGATCTGAAGTACAACGAATATAAATGACTTCAAGAACTGGAGTCCTTTGACGATGTGGGAGTGTCTGCAATTTCTCCTTTCTGGTTTAAATAACCTTGGTTTCTTACCTACATGAATAATTAAAGGCTAATTTTCAGTTCAATATTAGTGAAAATAAAGTTGTTTCTCATGCATGTTCACACACTCTCTGAACGCTGTGGTCAGACCTCAGGCTGAGAACGTGAGCCACTGGGTCATAGGGCTGTTAAAGAGATGCTGAGTCAGAAGGCAGCCCGTCTCCAAAGTACAGCCACCATGGAGGCTGTCAGGAAAGCCTGCTCTTAGCCTATGCCTCATTAGCAAAGGGAATCACGGGATTCCTTTGAAAGATGTAGCTTAGTGACATTTTTCTAGCCAAGAGAGGTTCGTGGGTTCCGGTCAGGTAGTAACATAGCAGCCTGCACACATACGTGCACCAGCATTCATAATGCATGCACACACACACATGCACCAGCATGCCCACACGTGCACCAGCACATACACGCATTCACACATGCATGTGCAACAGCATGCATACACATGTATGTACATATATGCACGCAAACACATGCACCAGCATGCACACACAGGAGCCATCGCACTCTTACAAGGAAACACACTCAAATGTAAACACACCTACTCACACCATCATCCTTTGTTCAGACTGAGGACAACTGAATGCTGTCATCTCCAAAGGTCACGCTCTCTGTTTTCAATTTAGCACAGGAAATTACTGTTCCCCGCTGTGCCTGCTGAACAAGAAGCCAGGTACTGGCTAAGAACACACAAAGAACCCAGCCTGTTAGGGGTCTGGCAGTGTGGGGAACCAGGAAGAACGGAGCAGCCAAGCCCTGGAAAGATGAGAATCTGGCGAGATGGTGGGCGGTCACCCAAGTCCAGGATGAACACACCGCCGCCTGACTGTTCTTATCATGGATTTTCTCCTCCAACCACCTCCGTTCTCGTCTTTGGTATAGACTGACTGTCGCTTGCTTCTCCTTGTGTGGCTGTGGTAACAAATAAAGTCAGTCCGGTCGCTACAGTTTTAGGAGCTGTCGCTTGCGCTGCCTGAAGTGCAGCTGGTTTGACTCTTGACTCCTGTGCTCTAACCTCAGAGATGTATTGTGGTTGTAAATCAACCACGGTCAAGGGCAGGACAGTATAAAAAGTGGTGCCTCCCTGAGTAACCATTCACGGGAGGAAAGCATGGGAGTGGGAGACACTCCTAGAAAAGTGGGTGGAGGAAAGGACCACCCCGCAACTTCTCAAGGAGGACGAGGCTGCAGGCGGAGTGCACACCAATGGCTGGTTCACTTCACGGCAAACCTGAGCTCATGATGGAGCTGGGTGAGGTCGTCAGACGACGTAGCCTGCTTGCCGAGTCCAAGGTTAGTGAGGGGCCCTGTCACAAAAGACAAAGTAGACAGTGCCTGAGGGGTGATACATTAGCTTGATCTGTTCTCTGCATGCATCTATACCCACAGGTGCACATGACACACACACACATACATACATACACACAACATATACACACATACATACATACACACAGAGAGACACACATACACATACCACACACACGTGCGCACACACACATACATACACACACATATACACATCACACACACACACAATTTTATGTAGAAAAAAATTCAGAGAGCTTGCTAGGCCCCTCACTATGGGAGTTCTTCTTTAAGGGAAGACAGATGATGGAAAACTTCTCTGAGATAAGGAGTTCTAGTCTGAGGGCTGCTCCCTCAGAAACGCACTAGCGGAAAAACAACCATTTATTTACTTTTTTTCAATCTGGAGGCCTTATGTGCTCTGGGCAGTGGTTGTCAGTCTTGGGGTCAGGGATGCAACACTCCTGGCTTTAAACAAAACAACAAACCAGAGTCTTTCTGTGCAGCCCCGGGTACCCTCAGCCTCATGCTCTCCTACTTCAGCCTTCTGTGTGCTGGGATTACAGGCAGATGTTTCCTAGTGAGTCATGAAATAGGTGTATCGCTCTGGGGAAAATGACTGGCGGTATCTGTTACTGATGCTAACATTTGAGCTTTTAAGAAAAATGAGATTTTTTTTTTTTTTGTGAAGCTGGTGTTTGCTTTTCTGAGCTTGACAGTGCCCCAAAGCTGAAAGCATTCTCCTGAGATCACAGGGGGTGTGGACACGTGGTGTTTCAATACAGTGCACAGCACAAAGCAGAGTGACAAGGAGAGACTGGCCCCAGGAGAGCCTCAAGGAGCTCGGCATTCTCTCCGCCTCCTCAGTTCCTGGAAGCACAAGGTGGTAGTTGACTCATAAAAGCAAGACAGAATGCCAGGCTCCTTAAGTGCATGGAGTCTGAGCATGATACAAAAGGGCTGACTTAATGTGGGTCCCTAGAGTTCCTGGGGCATGTCTCCTCGCTGGCAACCCTCTAAGCCGAGGCTCACAAAGAGAAGGTATGCTGTATGGGCCGAATGGAAGGGCAGCCTCTGTACCTAGGGCTACATTCCTTGTTCAGGATTTTGATGCCCGAGTAAGCACTCTCTGCTGCTTCCTGTCTGTCAGAGTTACTCTTCATTGCTAACGCGATCAGATGTTGACTCGCCCCAGAGACACAGTGCTGGGAATATAAGTGATGGCATTCTCACAGATGGTTATCCGAAGAGGGAGGATCTGCTCTATATGTGGATGACATCATCCCATGAGGTATGGCCCCGAAGTGAACCAAGAGAATGCCAAGAGACATCAGCAGCCCTTTCTCTATTTCCTGGTCTCCTCAAATGTGAGCAAGCATCTCCATTGCATCCTTGCAACTCTTGCAGCCAGAGACCCTACAGCCACGCCTTCCCTTCACAATAGACTCAAGCCGCAATCCAGCCCTCCCTAAAGTTGCTTCTGGTTTAGTCACAGCAATGAGAGAAGTAACCGAGACAGACAGAAGAGATGTGTTGCTTGGAAATATCTTCCCTTAGGGAGATCAGCTGGGCTTACAGGGCTCCTGCTTGGGGGTCCAGCGCTGGTGGTACGCTTGAGGAAGGATCTCCAGGCAATTAGAGCTAGGAGGGAGAGTCTAGAGCAGTGGTTCTCAGCCTCCCTAATGCTACAAGCCTTCCCTTTAATATAATTCCTCGGGTTGTGGTGACCCCTAACCATAAAATTATTTTTGTTGCTACTTCATAACTGTAATTTTGCTACTGTTATGACTTGTAATGTAGATATCTGTGTTTCTGATGGTCTGAGGTGATTCCTGTGAAAAGGTCATGACCCCCACCAAGGGGTTGTGACCCACATTTGAGAACCACTGATCCGGAAGGACTGGAAAGAGCAGAGACAAAGGGAAAGTGAACGGCAGCAGGTGCATGTAAGAGGAGGTTGCTCATTCATTTCCCGGCTGCCCAGACCCGAATAATCACACAGAAACTATATTAATTACAATACTATTTGGCCAATAGCTTAGGCATATTCCTAACTAGCCGTTACATCTTAAATTAACCTATTTCTATTAATCTGTGTACCGCCATGAGGCTGTGGCCTACCAGTAATGTTCTAGCAACCTTCTCCTTCGGCAGCTACATGGCATCTCCTTGACTCCATCTACTCTCTCTCTCTCCATCTCTGTTCAGATTTTCTGCTGATTTTACTCTAAGCCATTGGCCTAAACAGCTTTATTCATGAACCAATAAAAGCAACACATATACAGAAGGACTTCCCACTTCAGGTGCATGTCACCCGAGCCCTGTGGCCTTTAGATTTGGCTTCAGACAAAGACAAGTGTCCCTGAGATGACTAATCACAGCACAGCCAGTACCCTGCTTCTGACTCAGCATGACTTGTGTCTTCCTTTGGGTCTTTTGTTATTTTTCACTTTGAGGCTTGTCTTAGAAGTCCTCTCCAATGGCTGAGCTATTTATTTTTCTTTTTTCTGTGACAAAGCACTTAAGAAATCTGGTGAAGGCGGGAAGAGCTTATTATATGGCTTACAGTTTGAAGGTGTGGTTCATCATGGTGCAGAAGGCCTGGCAGCAAGAGTGTAGAGCAGCTGGTCACTTCTGCAGTTAGGAAGCAGAGAATGATGAGCAATGATGTCTATGGTTGACCCCAAATGGTGGAATGGAGTCCCTCAGACTCAGGGTGGGTCTTCTCTCTTCAGTTAAACCTCGCTGGAGACACCCCCACAGACATGCCTGGGACTGTATCTCCTAAGCAATTCGAAATCCATCGAAGTCAACTATGACAATCAGCCATCACACACATAGCTCACTCTCCATGTGTAAGCCATGTGTCCCCGTGGTTGATAAAGTCTGTGAGACATGCTTGGAAAACTTACCACATAGCCTAGAATTCAGGGGGAGACAGGCTCGGAACCATCTTTCTGGACAGAGCTGCAGACAAGCGGTATACCAGGACACTGAGTATCCAAGACAGTGGCAAAGAACATTGGGGGTGGGGAGGCCGGGCAGGGTGGTACATACCTGTGATTCTAAGACTCAGGAAGCAGAGGCAGGTCTACATGTTGAGTTTCAGGACACTTAGAACTACATAGAAAGGCTCTGTCTTGGAAAAATAAGAACACTAAGAAAATGGAAGGTGTCTGAAAGAGTCCTTTTCCAAATCCAGAGGCATACTCCTTGTGAGTGTGGTTTTGAGCCTGTCTGTGTTGAGACAAGGATGCTGCTCACATGACACCTGGGCATTCTAAAGTTTCTAAAACTGTATGCCAGTGTGGGTGTGTGCACATGTGCCATGGAGTGTGGGTGGAGAGCAGAGGACGCCTTCAGGGGTTGGTTCTCTCTTTCTGCCATGTGGGTCCCAGGGATCTTAAGCCATCAGACTTGGCAGGAAGAGTTTACCTTCTGAGCAATCTTTTCAGCCCCACCCTTCTGTTTTAAAGGGACATTCATACACATACGTGTGTTATACACATATGTGTTTGTTTATCTATCCACCTACTGGGGCTGTAGCCCAGGTTTCTCTCATTAGAACTACTGCTCTGTAACTGTGTCACCACTAAGCTACAGCTCTGTGTTGACTTAAAAACTGTTTCTGGGATTTTATTTTATGGGTGTTTCACTTGCATGTATGCCTGTGCGTGCGTGTGTGTGTGTGTGTGTGTGTGTGTGTGTGTGTAGTGCCCCCAGAGGCCAGAAAGAAGGCCTTGTGTCCTCTGGGACTAGAGTTGCAGAAGGTGCTTAGCTGTCATGTAGGTGCTGGGAATTGAACCTGGGACCTCTAGAAGGGAAGCAGATGCTCTTAACCATTGAGCCATCTCTTTGGCCCCACTATGCTGATTTGTAAAACCCACTGCAATGCCGTTGTACCCCAAGCACAAGGTAAGGCTGGTCCCATCATTACTCCCACTCGCTAAGGAGGAAATAGACCCATAGCTAAGTAGTTGTTTATTGAGACTATTTCTTTATCTTTTACAAAAGAAGCTATATTGAAGATATTTTCCTTATGCTTTCCAATATCTCTTACATAAGTACACTTCAAACTAAACTCCTTTCAGAATTTAGTGGCAGATAAGAACCTGGATAATTAGAATTATGTAACCTGGATTTATTTTCCATTTCTGTCTTGAGAATCAAAAAACTAAGGGATATATTTAGCTCTTTATCTTTGTAGTTGTAGGTTTCGGCACTATGCTAAGACCAAGGGGAGAGTATCAAGACTGAAGGTGTTATCTGTGCCCTTCAGCAATTATCCTTTTGCACAGCAGCAAAGAGGCCCCCAAGACACATCCAGGGGAGGCCATTTGTATATCCCAAGACTGGGCGGCCTCATTCATCCTCAGAAGCTTGGCAGGGAGCCTGGGATACCCCTTGACTCTGATAACCCTGAGATTCTCATGCCCACAGTGTCTGTAAACTCCCCTAAGGTAAGGCTGGGTGTTACATGAACCCATCACAGCTGTGCTCACCCACAGGGGACAAGAGCCTAAAGACCTACAAGATTGTAGGTGTGTGCCCATCAGGAATTCCACAGGGGGCGCTCCCCACTCCCCAGTGTGTGCATGATCAGGAATTCCACGTGGGGGGGCTCTCTGGCCCCCAGATTCTCCCAGCCTGAGGATCACAGACCTGCCCCTCCTCTCTGTGAGCTGGGCCTTCTCCAAGTTACTGCCTGCCCAGGCCAGAGAAAAGCTGTTGTGGGTGGGGCTGGCCCTCTGATTCCCTGAAACTCATTTCAGGGCCCCTGGATCTGGGGAACGTGACTTACCCCACAAGGGAAGCCTGAAGTTGATTTATGACTCATTTTCAGTATGTAATACTGTGATTTTGTGAAATGATGGCCTTATTCGATCCTTATCGATCGAATTCCGGGGTCAGGTATTAAATGCAACCTGGGCGAAGGAGGAGCAATGGCAACCCCATACCTTATCACCTTATCCATTCAGTGGGGCCCCATTCACAGAGGTGCTGAGCAGGCAGAGGGTTTGTTTCTTCTGGTGGACACTAACCAGGAAGTGGGATTGACATTCCAGTGACACAGAGAACCCCAGTGAGGTTCCTGGGAACCAGTTCACTGTGCCTACCTGAAGAATGAACTTGGGGTCCCCATTCCAAGAACAGGTTCCCTTTTGTCCTAGCCCAGCTCTCAAGACAGGAAAGGAAGAACTGAGGGTGGGGTTAGCATAATGGGCTCAGGGGATGAAGGAAGGAAGGACCAATGAGAGAAAGGAGGAAGGTTAGGGGTGTAACAGTGATCTGTGCTTGCCTAGTGTGGATGAGGACCCAGGTTTGGTCCCCAGTGGAAAAGCATTTGTGTAGAGGAGGGGAAGGCAAAAAAAAAAATGACAGATTAAAGGAAGGAGGGAGTTTTTGGTTTTTTTTTTTAAAGCCTTTTAATTCGGAATGAGCTCTCTAAGCGAAGGTGAGCTATGATTTAAAATAGAATCGAGTTATCTGTTTCTGCCTCAGTTTTCAGCTGTGATTCTTTGGGAGGGAAGGGGCATGATTTGATTTGCCCCTTGTGAAAGACCCACACGAAGCACAGAGCATTTTGGGTTGTGAGGCATGGAAAAGAGATACGGGAAAGTGGCTTTGGTGGTGTTGGGAGTGAGGTGGCTTTGCCCAGAGTGAAACAGGACAAAAACGGATAAACTGGAGTTCTGATATCAGTACAGCAGGCAGGGCTTTTGTATCCAGAGGCCGTGGGGAAGGAAGGGCCAACAAGATGACCTATGGGTTCACGTGTTTGAATACTCAGTCCCCAGCTGGTAGCTCTGTTTTAGGTTTAGAACTTTTAGAAGGAAGTAGCAAATGGAGATAAACATTTGAGTCTCGCAGCCCAGCCTTGCTTCCTGTCCTCTCTCCTCTTCCTAATTTCTCAAGTCAGGAGGAGGAGAAAGGTCCCAGGCATACACGGCGGCCACTGGGCAGGCACCTACCACCATGCTCCCTCAACGACATGGACTGCGACCTTAAGCCGAGAGCCAAGATAAATTTTTCCTCCCCTAAGTTCCTTCCTGTGAGATGTGTGACAGCCGCCAGTAGTGTACCCCACACCCCTAACGCAGTTGCAGTTCCTGAATGGGGAAGGGTGATGGGGAGAAGAGGAGAACTGCCCACAGCAACGCCTCCAAAGCAGCTGGGATACCGTCTCCCAAGAAAGGGCTGTCCCAGTTCTGCAGGCTCTGACCAGCTCCCTGGCTCCTACACTCCATTGCTGAAGGGTACGGGCAGAGCGACACTGACGTGGATCGTCCTGCAATCCATACCTCACATCCTGCCAGCGAGAAGTCACAAATCATTAGGCGGAAGGACAATCTCAATGGGACTGAGCTTTGGAAAATTACTTTCGTGTCCTGTGATCATCTCAAGGCGCTTGGGAGAGAAACCCTGAGTCGCTGAAGGGCTTATTAGAGGATCATAATTTTAATCAATGATTTGTATGACCTATGTTTTAAAACCTGGGCAGCCACATTCTATTGACCAGGTTGCTGTGTAGCCTAGGATAAAGATTTTAAAGACAAAAAGAGCCTTAGAGGTCACTCATTCTGACTTCCCCTCTACAGCAGAATCCCCTTGAAACATTCCTTCAAAGATGGACATTTCTTTAGTTCATTTCTGGCTTCAGACAAGGATCTCAAGGTCATGACCTGACCTTGACACCATATCTACTACCTATCAGAGAAATGCATTATATGCCACACACCACACCACACATGCATAGACACACACAGAGAAATATACAGACATGCATACATACACAGACGCGTATATAGACATAGATACACATGCATACTTACATACACACATATGCACACATCCATGCTCACCCTCACTGTGTGTCCTATGCAACATTCTCTATTATGTTTCATTATGAGAAAGAGACCCCATCAGCTCAATCTGTTGCGCGGATTGTATAGCTCATTAATGGCTTCAGACTGAAAAGCTCTGTGCAGGGAGTGAACCCCAAATCCTCAGGCGTCAGGATAAAGCACACAGAATTCTGTTTTCTCTTGCCTGCTCTGATTGATTTAATTCTTGGAAACAGCAGAGTTTTATTTCTGTTCTGTTTCTAGGCAGTCATAAATGATTTTGTTTTTACTTTTTTTCTTTTGGAGTGTTTCTGTCACATACCATGGCATGTGTTCTCACAACATGCCACCCCACCCCCACCACGCACATACACTCTGTATCCCAGGCTATATATCCCCATTAGCCTCAAATGTTTAGGAATCTTCCTGCCTGAGCCTCCCAAGTACTAGGACTGCAGGGGTAAGCCACCGTGCCTTTCTGAAAAATGAGGAGGCCATTTCTTAAAATAATAACGATGAAGTCATGTCAGCCATTGTTTGGGGTGATCTCTTGGTTTCCTAATTATTTTTATTTTCAGTGCCAAGCAGCCACCTAAAGAAGGGAGTTTCATGACTCAGGGTTACTACGGCTGTGATGAAAACACCACAACCAAATCAACCTAGGGAGGGAAGGGTTCATGTGGCTTACATCACCGTTCATCACTGAAGGAAGTCAGGACAGAAACCCAAACAGGTCGGGAACTTGGAGGCTGGAGCTGATGCAGAGGCCATGGAGAAGGACTGCTTACTGACTTGCTCCCAATGACTTGCTCAGCCTGCTTTCTTATAGAACCCAGGACCACCAGCCCAGGGATAGCACCACCTACAATGGGCTGGGCTCTCCCCCATCAATCACTAATCAAGAAAACACCCTACAGGCTTACCTACAACAAGGAATGTACCTCTGTGTGGGAGGTACATTGGGAGGAGGGCTCAGTGGCTAAGAGTACTTGCTGTGCAATTCTGAGGACCTGATTGTCATCCTCAGAAACCATGTAAATCTCTAGCCGTAGTTGTGCATGTCTGTAACCCCAGTGCTGGGTGGTGGTGAAGGAGAGACGGGATTGCTGGGGCTCACTGGCCGCCAGCCTGGCTCTCCAGTAAGAGACCAGGGAATAAGAAAGAATGTGATAAAGTAGGGTACCCAATATCTTCTGACCACTGCATCTACATGTATGTGTGTCTGTATACATGTGTGTATATGCCAACACACTTGATAGTAAATAAACAAATACATACATAAATGGCCACATTGATCCATGAACTTTGAAGGTTCAGTTGTTTAACCAAACACAAGGTCTCTTGGACTAATACCAAAGTGGATATAGCTAGCTTCAGGGAGAGCAGGAAAGAGGCCAGGAGAAACAAGGGTCTGTGTCACAGCTAGCTTGCCTTCATTGTTGACTTGGTTTGCCTTAGACTCTGAATTGAGAAGTGAGCATAGGCACGCCATTAAATAGGTGTCAGTTAGCAACAAGGCCCTAGGAAAGAAAGGAATAGAATGGAAGGGAGGTGGCTGCAAATGGGGGTTGGTGGGTGTCAGTGCATGTGGCGGTCACTTCATAATTTGTATCTCAAATCACAGCGCTGAACGTTTTGAGGGCCCAAAGCTGCTCTCTCAATTTTACTTTTGTAATGCCAGGAAATGGTTCATTAGATAAATTAAAGAAAAGAGGGAGGAGCTGAGAAAGTAAAAGTGAGGAGAAAGGAGAAAAGGAAATTAAATACAAACAAAAATTGTCAACGACATATTGGGGCTCACCTTGCCTTGTCACTCCTCAGCTTGCTTTTGGCCTCAAGTACAAGGTTCCCAAGATTATTTCTTGTTCTTTCAGCTCAATAAAATCCACACCACCACCTCTGCCCTGCCTTCCCTCTGGTTCAAGGGGCTTTGCTTGAATTCTGGTTTTACGGCCTTTCAAAGGCCTTTGTTCTCATTACCACTGAACCTTGCCTTCAGCCTTGCTCTGACTCAGCTCCAAGGCAGCCACCATCAGGCAATCCCTACCAGCATGCAAACTCCACTAAGCAGCCAGCAAGTTCTGTTTGGGGTTTGTTTGATGGGCATCTGAACACGGGGTTGCCTACTGTTTCCATCTGATTCTTAGTCATAAACCCCTCAAGGCCAATCTCAACACTAGACACCTAGGAGGCACTCAATAAATGTGGAGTTGAAGAATGTAAGTTTGTTACTGGGTAAGCGTCAAGGGGAGACTGAGAGCTTTAATGGATGGTTTTAAAGCCAGGCCTGTGGACTTTAAGACTGCAGGAATGGGCAGCATACCCCGTCAAGTACAAAAGAGGGTCCAATCCTGTTTATTTGGTCAACTCCAAGAAAGCCGTGTTCCCTGAAGGGAAATCCAGCGTTTTCTAATGTCAAGATGGTAGAGGGTCTGAGGCCCCTACACAGAAATACAGTGGTCCTCTTTACCCTCTAGGGCAATGAGTTCCAATCCTCATGGGTTGCCTGGAAACTGGAGACGGACACTAGCTAGCTCTTCTGCCTCTTTTTCTCAAAAATGTGCTCAGAAGTTTGATCTTTTCTTGTGACAGAGGCTGAGAGCATCCCTCGCTATCCATGTCTTAACAGTCTGTAGTCTTTGAGTCTCTTGGCCTGAGTTTCTAGGCCTGTCATTTGTCCTGGGCCTGGTGTGGGGGGGTGTCAATTGGCAGGAAGTCATTAATACTTCTCAAGGTGGCTGTTGATTCTATTTGCTAAGACTGGCCATGAGGGATCTTGTCACTTAATTGTTATGGTATCCTGCCCAGTGGATCTCTCTACAATTGATTTGGGAAAGGCATTGCCTGGAGCTCAATTCTTTCAAGATCAGTGTCTTCCAAATGAGTCCTGCCATTGTTCATCCGGCTAATGTCTTCAGAGGTGGGAGTCTACAGCGCTGTACAACAGGTCATGGAACAGCCTACTCACGTCAGCAGCTAACATCCGCAGGTCTTTCTTGGGGCTCGAGGAATCATCCTTAGCATGAACATAGAGAACAGGAAGTGGCCAGAGATGTTCCTTACCCAACACCGCTTAAGTGTGGATGCAAATTGCTGTGGCTTCTGTGCTGCAGACAGTGCCCCCTGCAGGGCCCACGCCTGGTGTCTCACTAGGAACTCTGAATAGTTTTGACCAGATAGCCATGGTTGGAGGCCGTGTCCAACTGGGGTTGTGATGGGTATTCTTGGTTGTCAACTTGACTACATCTGGGATTTCACTAAAGTGCAAGTAGCTGGGTACACCTGTGAGGGATTTTTCTTAATTAAATAATGTGAAGTGGGAAGGCCCACCTTAAATCCAGGCCTCACTTTCTGGTGGCAGCCATTATGAAGAACATGGGAGAAGGAAGCTTTCTCTCTTTGCCTGCTTGCTCTCCCCTTCTCTCCCTGGAAAGTCCATTCCTTCCTTGGCATTACAGCCTGCGCCTTTGGGATTACAGCATATACTGAAGACCAGCTAAGACATCTACCCTTATGGACTGAACAACCGTTGGATTTTTGGACTTTCTGTTAAGTGGACAGGCATTGTTGAACTAGCTAGACAACAGTCTGTAAGCCACTACAATAAATCTCCTTACCCTCCTCTCTCAAACACACACACACACACACACACACACTGTTCCTAGAGAACCCCGACTAATACAAGGGTGATTACTCAGGGGTGCTGTGGAGCAGAGTTAGAACCCATCATCTATCTGGATAGCAGTGAGGACTGGTGCTGTGGAGTCTGGGTGTCAGACCTGACACCTGCACAAACCCCGCCACTGTGCTGCCCTGTCAGACATGACCTGTGGGCGCTCTCTCTTTACAGTGTCTTAGGACACAGTGCACCTTGCTTGGTCACATTGGATCACCTGCGGGGGGGGGGGGTTGGTAATGAGGAGGGCTGAAGTCAAGCCATCTTCTCTCCCCTACCATGAATGCTTCTTCCTCTGCCACCTGTCACATGGCTGCCAGCCTGTGCCTTGTTTGGGGACCAGTCCTGCCTATCAATATCTCAGTGAGTGACTACTGCATTTCAGGGTACTCAGATGCCAATGGAGAAGCAGCTGGAGGTGGGATTGAACCCTTAGCCTAAGGCATGATGTCCCACAAACCTGTAAACTTGTCTCTGTATGCATCTTCCCTCACACTGACCTCAGGCTCTCAATGCCTCCGTGGGTGCTGGGCAGAGTTGGGCAGCCCTCTTGGGTGTATTATTCCACGTCTTCCTCAGAGAATCTTAGTCAGAGGAGCAGCTGAGAACCAAAGAGAAGCTGAAAACCAAGGAGTAGGAAATTTTATGTACACATATATACATTTGCCCCCTTTCCCCTCCCCCCTCCCATTCTCCATAGCATTGAGGCTTGAGCCTGGAACCTTACAACCCACCCCCTCTTGTTACTTTTTCTCTTGAATCAAGGTCTCACCTGCTTTGGGGGCTCTTCCCTCAGTCACCAGCTCACTCTGTCCTTGGAAGTTCTTTCCCACTTTAAATAAATTATTTCTGTTTCTTTTCTTTTTTTTTATTGTAATAAAAGTGATCATGGAAGCTTTTTCTTCCCACTCTCCCAGCTTCTCCTAGGAGGTCCTAAGACCCCCAGAAAGTAATGACTCTGAAATCAGAGATGGCCTCCCCAAAGATTGCCAGATACAAAAATTTCTCAGCATCCGCAATAGAGAGTCCCACACTTGCAGGGCCCCTGTGGGCACATCAAAGTTTAGGAAACCCTTGTACAATGGTGTTCAGGAACTAGATGCTCCCCACTTCAGGAATCCCCCAGAGCAGTGACCCAACCCTGCTGGGGTGGACTCAGGGAGAGTCACAGCAAAGATCATGCCCTACTTACCTTTCTATTGTTATGAAAAACAAAACAAAACATCATGACCAAAAACAAATTGTAGAAGAAAGGGCTTGTTTTGGCTTATGATAAAATCCCATCATTGTGGGAAGACACAATAGCAGGTAGGCATGGCAGCAGGAACAGGAAGCCAAGATCTCATATCTCAACCACAAGAACCAAACAGAGAGGGAGAGAGAGAGAATTACAAATAGGCTCTACTATAGGCTCTCAAAGCCACCCCACCCCAGAGGTGTGTCCTCCAGCAAGGCTGTAGCTCTTAACACCACCCCCAAACAGCACCACCAGCTGGGAAACCAAGTGCTTAGGTACCTAAGGCTGTGGGGACATCTTTCATTCAGCCCATCACAAACTGGAAGTTTCTCTCGAGCCAGAGCATAGACCCGAAATCACAGGTTCGTTTTAGAATGGAAGCTGAGTTGAGTTGGTTGCACCTGGAAAGCAACCGCAGCCCTGAGGCAGGTTTGAGACAGAGCTAGCTTGTGAGGGTCCTCGGGGTCACCCTAGCCCAACACACAGGGCTTATGAGTCACTGCAGGGGTAAAGCACCCAGCATGGGGGACCTGAGTGGGGCATCTCCATAAAAGAGCAGCAGGCAGGGCTGGTGGAAGGTTTGGGCTTCTGTTAGGTGATGGTGTGTTTGAAGAGAAATGTGTCACAGAGAAAATCTCTCTAAGTGCTGTCTGTGTTCATGGCTGATGAGTGTGAGGCTAAGGTGGGTGCTGCCCTTAATCTGGCAGCAGAGCAAGAGTGGACCAATCAGTACTCACTGTAATGATTGCTCTGTCTCTTTAAGAGACAAGCCACACCCACTTCCTCCCCCATCCGCTGAGGCAGGCTGATCTTCAGCTTCCAGCCTGAGCTCTCTCTCTTTTCCCTCTTCTTCTCGGAGAGGCAGCTTCTGCTTCTCTCTCCACCCTTCCCCTTCCCCCACTTCTCTCTCTCCTCTCTCTCTCTGCTCTTCTCCCCTTCACCCTTCTCCCTCCATAACCCCCTGAATAAATATCCAACTTTTCTCTGCATGGCGTGCCTATCCATGTCTCTGTCTCTCGCCCGCCCGCCCCGTGTCTCCCTGCCTGGGACCAGCCACCACTCAGGGACTGGCAGCCGTCTCTGCCTGGGACAGGCTGCTCTCAGGGCCCGCTGCCTGCCGCCACATGGCCTGCTACCACCACTTGGGGACCTACAGCATTTCTGCTGCCTACCACCACCGGGGATCCTGCAGCATTTTTAATTTTTTCATTACACTCACATGCCATCTGTGTCCAAATGTGACTCGGGAAGGTGATCTCAATTTCACTGGGGTCCACCATCCTGCCTTGCTGTCTCTAGCCTATGGAAATCTTCGGATTCAGAATATTATAGACCTGCCTGTGAGTTCCAGGCCAGCGCAGAAGGCACCAGAGCGTGGCAGCTTTAGGTGTCATCCTCAGGAGTATGCCATTCACCTCTTCGAGAGAGGGATTGTTGTTGGCCTGGCGCTCATTGGCTGGGCTAGACGGGCAGACCACCAAGGCGCAGGAGCTCATCTCTCCAGTACCCACTTTTCACGGGAGAGGGAAGCAGTTTCTCTCCCCAGCCCCACAGGCTCCTTGTCCCACCTCTCAGCAGCAGCCACAGGACAAACTCAATTGACTCCAGAGGGCTTCTCCAAGGGACTCTCCAGAGGACAAGTGCAAGCAACACACAGTGAAACCTTTAAGAAAAGCAGTTCTGAATATCAATCGAGACACTTTGAGCTATTAACTCCATCTCTGGGAATTGCTTCTATAGAAAACTAACAGACTTGAAGAGACCACGGGGACAAAAAGCACTCAAACTGTTAGAAATAATAAAACAATGGAGGCCACACCGCGGGGATAATCGGGTATTGTTAGGAAATTGACTGTCAGAAGTGCCCATCATCACGGAGCTGGAGGGACGGCTCAGGGGTTAAGAGCATGGGCTACTTTTGCAGAGGACCTGGGTTCGATTCCCAACACCTGCATGGCAACTCACAACTGCCTGTAACTCTAGTTCCAGAGGACCCAAGACTCTCTCTCTTCTAGTTTCCTAGCGCCCTGCACACACATGGTGCACAGACATACGTGCAGGCAAAACACCTGTACACATGTAATAAAAGCAAATGCATATATAAAAAGAAGTTCTCATCATCTGATCTGGATGTAGCCTAATCCAACATTGTAGTTACTTTGAAGATTAACTGATACTTTTAAGAATTCCTAGCAGCCTATGAGAATGTTTTGTGAAGTCTCTTTCTGTGCCTCTCTGTCTCTGTCTGTCTGTCTGTCTGTCTGTCTGTCTCTCTCTCTCTCTCTCTCTCTGTGTGTGTGTGTGTGTGTGTGTGTGTGTGTGTGTGTGTGTGTAAAATGCACAGTGGCAAATGGGTTCCACCTGTAGAAAGGTGTTGATAATGGGAATTTAGATTACCACCACCAAGCCCTGCCTCTCGTTCCTCTAACAGAACTCAGGTCTAAAGATGGCTTGTAGTCCACCATTGAGTTAGACTTGATTTTCACATCTGAGAACTGAAACATGCTGACCACGTGAGGAGGGGTAAATAAAACCCTGATGCTTGACACCATCTCCTGGCAGCTGCCACTGGGGAACAGAGATGCTCTTCTGTGACTTAGGGAGTCACTAGGTTTACAGGGATGGAACCACAGTGAGACCCTGCCTTCTCACTCAGCATGATGGAATAAAGACAGAGACAACAGCCAGGGCTGGTGGGGAGTAGGAAAGGAAAGTTCTTCATGCTGGGCCTGTCCAGAGGGCTACTGGTCACTCTGTAATAAATCTACAAAGTTGACCTTTATACTCTCTTCTGTTGAAAACATTTATTCCTTAAAACAAATTATTGCTTGGGCCAGTGCAAATGCCTTCAATCACTTTGGCTAAGTTGCTGACGGAAAAACATTTGATTTTTTTTTTGTATATTGGTTCTATGTCTCTCTCACAACCACATGGGCTCATTTATTAGTTTAAATAATTTGTTTTTATTGGGATTTTCTATACATTAGTTCATATCTGCAAATAGAGATAAGTTCAACGTTTTCCTTTTATGATCATTTTTCTTGCCTAATTTTCCTAGCTAGCCCTTCCAGTACCGTGTTAAATAGAAGTGGTCAGAACAGACATCTTCTGGTAACTTCTCCCCTCAGGAAGAATAAGCTTTCTGGATCTGTCACTATTAAGTATGGTGTCATCTGCAGATGACACACAAACCCAACAGAAAACCTTTCATCCCTTCACTTTCTGTCTAATCAAACCAAAGTGCTATTATGATCACTTAACTTTTCTCCTAGAACCTGGTAGTTTTTTGTTTCATATATTGTGTTTTGGGGTTTTATGAATCACTGGGTTTTGGCTTCTATTTCTTTGCTGAGATTTTCTGCTTTTAAATTTCATGACAATCTGTCTGAAGTTGGTGCGTTCTCAAAATGCTTTAAAAGCCACAATAATCCCAACATCTAATTCATCTCAGTGTGGATAGTTAAATGATTTTGCTTTTTCTCATGCAAGTTGTGGCCTCTCTGTTCTTGGGGTGATAGCTTTCAGTTGCATTTTGACTGTTCATACATCTTTATTACGGGATTCTGGGCCCTGTCTCCTCTCACTTTTACAAACCATCCCCACATATGTCTTAACAGCTATCAAGCACTTTGCTGGCCTTCACTGATGCCATCTCAATGAAAGCAGAGGGGAGTGTGTGACTTCCTCAGTGCGGGAAGGCTGGTGCAGCTTCCCTCTTGGCCTGCATGTTCTGACAAAAGTGGGTGCTGGTTTGTCCTGCCCCTTTGGCTCCAGTGGGAGTGCAAATCTAGCCCCCTGCTGAGTCCAATAGACACCAGTGAGAGTGCTGTCTAGTTCTGCTACTCTACTCATCTGCCTCAGGACACCAGTGGTATGTGACAGCCCTGCCCTCCATCCATCTCACTGATGCCAGAGACAGAGGAGGAGAGTACTGGAAGGCTTGCCTGACCCCACCTCCCTAAGCCATGTACTTCTGCGTGGGATGGATGTTACCTGGGTTTGGGTGTGAAATGTCCCTCACAGGCTCCTGTGTTGAACTCTTGGACCCAAGGTGCTGACTTCAGAGGTTGTGGAACTTCTCGGAGACTCAGTATATCTGGAGAAGTGGACTTCCTGCCTATGCTGGGTGGAGGATGGTAAGCAGTTCATCTTCTATCCCAACAGTACCCAATGGGGTAGCTGAGTATGTGGCTTCTTTGGGAGGAGGAGTAAAGCTGGGGAGGGAGCTGGATCAGGTTCTCTGCTGACAGGAGACTTGGGGCTCTGCTTTTTGCTCCCACTGAACAGGTTAACAGGAAATCAGTTCCCCCGTTGGTCCCACTCACCAACAGCGTTTGGGGATGCCCACCGGGATCGGAGGACAGAGGGTCTCATCAACATGGGTCTTCTCGTGCTTGTGTATTGTGTTGTAGAAGGCTTATCATTTTACTTTCATATTTAAGTCTTTAATATTTCAGAGATTTATTTTCTGTAATGTAGGGTCCAACCTTATTTCCTTCCTAATCCATAACAAGTGATGTCACTTTATCATTTTCTCAATCCATCTCACTACTGTCTACTAAGGCCCTGTATGATGGGATGTAATTCTCGGTTCCTTTTCTGACTCACCCTTCCTTTCCTATCGCCACACTGCTTTGACAATGGGAGGCTTGTGGTATATTTTACCACCAAATGAGGCAAGAAAATCCTTTCTGGATTTCATTTTCTCATCCTTCTGGGGTACACACTCTTCTTTATGAACAGTGAAGCCACTGTGCTATGAAGGCTTACTGTGGGATTGGGATGAGTGGCTTCCCAGAAATAGGAGATGAGTCTTCTTGGCACCAACCCCAATCCTGATGAGTAACTCGGCTTTGGGCCCACAGTCCTCAGATGTTCCCTTCTGATCATGTGTCGCAGACCAAATCAAATCAGATGACTTCAAAGGACAAGGAAGTACTGCCCTGACGGAGGGCAATGGGAAGTTTGTTGTATGGTCCTTCTGCCTACGTGTTGCTTTTATTGGTTAATGAATAAAGAAACTGTCTTGGCCTGAAAGGGTAGAACTTAGGTAGGTGGGGAAAACTAAACTGAATGCTGGGAAAAAGAAGGGCAGAGTCACAGAGATGCCATGGAGCTGCCAGAGACAGATGCTGGTTGGAACTTTAGCAGGTAAGCCACAGCCACGTGGCAATATACAGATTAATAGAAATGAGTTAAATAACATAAGAGTTAGCCAATAATGGGCCAAACAGTGATTTAATTAATACAGTTTCTATGTGATTATTTTGGGTCTAAGCTAGCTGGGTGGCCGGGAACCAACAAGCAGCCTCCCCCCCCACTCCTGCAACAGAAGTTGAGGAATTCTGTCAGGGGAATATGAACACACCTGTTGGCTGAGTCTACTCCAGGTACTGTAGCAGACCACCACAGACCAGGCGTCCTGAACAAGTCACTTATTTCTTCACAGTCTGGAAGCTGAAAGTCCACGATCAAAGTGTCAGGTATGTTTCTGATGAGGTCTTTTCTTCTCTTTTCTCTTTTTCTTTTCTTTTCTTTTCTCCCTCTTTTCTTTTTCTTCTAACAGGGAATCAAGAAAACTGGGTTCTCAAAGTCTAAGTCCTGGAGGCCCCTGTGGGTTACAGCGTATCATGGCTGTGCCGTTCTGGCGGTGGGAGCAGCTGATCACCTTGGTTTGGCAGCCAGGAAGCAGCTCAGAACCCTAACCCACAGTTCTCTCCTTGAGAGTGGACCTTCCCACATCGACTACCCTAGTCAAGAAAATCCCTCACGGGTATGAGCAGATCTAAATAACCTAAATAATCCTTCACAGGTGAGCCAGGGACTTGTATCCCAGGTGATTTCAAACTCGGTCAAGCTGATAAAAACACTCTCACAGTCTGAGAGAATCTTACACGCGTCATCATATATGAATAGTAAGGTATTTGAAAGTCAACACCAAGAAAGTCCAAAATTAAGCTTCTTTTCCCCTTGAGTCCACCTCAGGAGGTCAGGTTTTTTGAGGAATGTCTCACTGAATCCATATCTAAGCATTGGTAGGACTTTGAGAACATCTCCTGGGAAGTCTCTCTTTAGCTATCTAGGTAACAGGGAAACGAGAAGCTGGCTACTTTCCCGTTGTGCCCATGAAGATGATGTATACAAAGCTGCATGTGTTATCAACCCAGATCCAAGGAAATAAGAGGCCAGGAAGCACTGCCCATGATTGCATCATCCTCATTCCCAACCCCCCCAGGACCAGATCCCACCAGTTAGATTGTCATTTCACTGACGTTTGTTATGATACAGCCTGAAGTCAGAGAGACGTTCCATTCCTGGTCATTAGAAAGACCAGAGAGAGAGAGAAGCAGTGGCTGGCTGACATTCACCAGGCTTGAACTGTATCCCAGGACTAGTTCAAAGACCTTTGATGGTATTAATATGTTTTGTTCTCACTGTATGAGTATAGTCTTTTACTTCATTATGCAAAGGAGAAAGCCAAAGCACAGTGAGGCTAAGCAAGTTGCCTGAGTGTACCCCCAATATTAAGTGGGTTTTGTGGCATGGGACTACCACTGAGCCTTAATACTAAGTCTCCTCATTTCAAAGTTCATAGCCATTCCCAATTCATACTATGGTATGCTGCATTTCTTTTGAAAAGACCCTTGGGGGCTGGGGGACAGCTCCCTTGGTAAAGTGTTTACAGTATCAGCATGAGATCCTGAGTTTGACACCTAGAACCCACGTGAAAAGCCACGTGTGGTGGGGGTGTGTTTGTAATAGCACTGGGGAGTGGAGACAGGTAGTCCTGGAGTTAGCCAGTCAACCTAGCCTAATCAGTGAGCCCCACATCCCAGTGAGAGACCCTGCCTCCAAAAATGCCAAGTTGGCCAGGCAGCAGTGGCACATACCTTTAATCCCAGCACTCGGGAGGCAGAGGCAGGTGGATCTCTGTGAGTTTGAGACCAGCCTGGTCTACAGAGCGAGTTCCAGGACAGTCAGAGTTGTTGCACAGAGAAACCCTTTCTTGAAAAACAAAACAAATAAAAACATTGCCAAGGTAGACAGCTCCTGTACCTGCATACATGTATGTATACCCGCATACATATGAACACACATACCCATACAAAAGGACGTTTTGTGTTTATGTGTTTTTCCTGTAACACTTGTTGGCAAGAGATTCTATCTTTTGATGTATAAGCTTCTCTACAAATGCTGCCCTGTTATGGAATATTATTTTAAGATGTGTTTCATTCATTTATGCTGTGGTATATTTGTTTAATGATGGAAAGATGTGTTTCATTCTTTTTGTTGCATTTGTTTAACTCTGTGAAGCTGTTTTACTTTGCCTGCCTAAAACACCTGATTGGTCTAATAAAGAGCTGAACAGCCAATAGCTAGGTAGGAGAGAAAAATAGGTGGGGCTGATGGCCAGAGAGAATAAATAGGAGAGGAAATCTAGGGAAGGGAGCAAGGAGCAAGAAAAGGAGGAGAGAAGGATGCCAGGGGGCAGCCACCCAGCCACACAGTCAGTCACAGAGTAAGTAGGAAAGAAAGTTATATAGAATAAAGAAAGGTAAAAATCCCAGAGGCAAAACATAGCTAAAGAGAAATAGGATAATTTAAGTTAGAAACTCTGGCTACAAACAAGCCAAGCTAAGAATGGGCATTCACAAGTAAGAATAAGTCTTCATATATTTATTTGGGAGCTGGGTAGCAGGGCCCCCAAAAAACCAACTACACTTCCCCCTCCCAAGACAGTGAAGCAGTCAGGTTGCCAGTCTAACTCACTTCTTCAGCTGGTAGCCTTTCTCTGAAGTATCAGGTCTGAGGAAGAGGAATGCCTTTCAAGTTTGGGAAATGTCAGTTCAGAAAGAGATTAACTGTGGAAGGGGCCTTGCAGTACCCTGAACATCAAGGCTCTGGCCAGCCACAGTCCATTCAGAGAGCACCAGGAAACTGTGACAGTTAGCTTTGTCAACTTGTCACAACCTGGAATCGTCCGAGAGTCTCAACTGAGGAATTATCTAGACCAAGTTTACCTGTAATCGTGTCTATCCCTGATTGTCTCATTAACTGAGATGGAAAGGCTCACCCTCAATGTGGGTGGTATCATTTCATGGGCTGGGTCCCGTGTCGTGAGAGGCCGCTTTCCAGCTGCCCAGACCCGAAATAATCACACAGAATCTGTATTAATTAAATCACTGCTTGGCCCATTAGCTCTAGCTTCTTATTGGCTAACACATATTAATTTAACCCATTTCTATTAATCTGTGTATCGCCACGAGGCTGTGGCTTACCAGGAAAAGTTCCGGCATCTGTCTCCAGCAGGACTACATGGCTTCTCTCTGACTCTGCCTTTCTTTCTCCCAGCATTAAGTCCAGTCCTCCCTGCCTAGCTCTGCCCTGCCCTGCCCCACCCTGCTCTGCTATAGGCTCAGAGCATTTCTTTATTCATTAATGGTAATCACAGCATAAAGAGGGAAACCCCACATCAGTCCTGGACTATATTTAAGAGTAGAAAAAGATGAGTTCTGGGCAAGCAGGCAGCGTGGTTTTTCTTGACCGTGGACGTGTGGCCAGCTGCTGGAGTCACTGCCTTAACTTCACCTCAGTAGCAGACTGTAACCTGAAACTATAAACCCTTTCTGCCCTATACTGTTTTTGGTAATGGTGTTTTATCACAGCAACAGAAATGAGGTTAGAACTGGGGCTGAGGCAGGAGAGTAATGCTCTAGTCTGAAAGACATCTGAAGGAGGAAGAGCAACAAAGAGACCTGGCCTGCAGTCCACATGCAGGGAGGTACCAGTTAATGAAGCCACCTGTGTCCCCAGGCTCATGTTCTACAGCCAGGGAGCTTGGTTTGCTCTCGGGACTGGTACTCAAGATCCAGCTATACCCAGAGCTTCCCCTGCAGAGGACATGTGGTGCAGGAGATTTGTCTGTATTCTGTCAATCAATCTTAAATAAATGCTGATTGGTCGGTAGCCAGGCAGGAAATATAGACGGGAAAACCAGACAGGAAGTAGAGGTGGGGCAATGAGAACAGGAGTATTCTGGGAAGCAGGAAGTTCCCTTGGCAGTCCGCCCAGACCACTGAAGAAGCAGGATGTGATCTGACCCGCTGAGAAAGGTACTGAGCCATGTGGCTAACATAGATAAGAATAATGGATTAATATAAGCTATAAGAGCTAATAAGAAGCCTGAGCTAATGGGCCAATCAGTTTATAATCTTCTGGTGACCTCTGTGTGATTTTCTCTGGGTTGGGACTGGGCGGGACAGAAACCCCAACAAGCAGGCCCTTCGTGTTACAGACATGGCCTAAAAAAATCCTTATGCATGGGTGGAGACTGCTAGCCATACTTCATCTTCACCCTGCCTGTCAGACCTTGCCCCTCCACCTCTTCTGCCACATTGAGTGGTCCATGTCCTCATGTTGGGCCACCTGAATTCTCAGCAGCCACAGGAAACATTTCCAACATGCTGACACCTCTTGGCTCTAGCAATGTGTCTTTGTACATGCTTAGGAACTTTCTCGGACATGGCAGTTGGGTCAGAGAAATGGATGTGAATGGCAGGGGAAGGACTCAAGGCCATGGAGTCAACCTCCAGTCAGTTAAAGGCAAAAGCTGGTGAATAAAGATCCTTCCTCTCCTCCTGGGAAGGAATTCCTAGGAAGAGTCAGTGTGGCTTTGGGTCCCCAGAAGTCCCGAGACATGTCCCAGGAACCTACTGGCTCCTTGGCATGTTCCCATTGATCTCCCTTTTCCTTGGCCCTATCCTACTGTCCCCAAAAGCCCAGAGACGAGGACTTGGGTATAGTTGGTTTGTCTATGAAGAAGCAAGGAAAGGAAGAGAGGAATGTGGCAAAGGATACACGGATGGCCGATGTGCTTTGGGGGCAGAGACGCTGGGGAGATGTGTTGAGCATAGTCAGAGCATTGCCCTGATAGAGAGGAAAGAAAGCTGGAGGCTCTGTCTAACCTCTCCCTTCCCCTGTTGGTGGGGGTACCAAAGAGACGGGAACACTTCCTGCTACCTCCCAAATCAGCTTCAGGCTTGAGAAACCCTAGAGGAAACACAGGGAGTTGGTACTGTCTGCAGGCGACATCTGGGGTGTTGCCCACCAGGTGTGGGTGTGGTGCCCATGGGGTCAGATACATCCATGGGTTTTTCTGAAGCCGTGACGCTGGCGCTAAGATGTGGCCTGGAGGGCGGAGGTTGAGCTTAGCTCCATTTCACCTCCAAACAGTTACACTTCCAGTGCGAGCTTCTAAATGCTCACACCAAGAATTTGTCCTGAGTCTTGGGGGACTCTAGAAATGGAGCCAACCCACGGTCAGACGATAAATATCCATTCTCGGTTCTGCTTGATTCTGGGTTACAGATGACAGAGTTGGGGTGAAGGAATTTTTAAAAACGGACTGCTTATTCCGGCATTAAAGATGATTATTGTGGGATCTTGCGCCATATCTTTTTCTGGTGAATTATTAATAAGGCCTGTTTTTGTTTAATGCCTGATAATAATTTCTAAAAACAGATTTAGACCTTCAGCTGTAAATGCATGGCCATGAATCACTCTACTGAAAGCTCGGTTGTACAGTTAGGGGAAAAAAACAACCAAACCCTCTGGAAATGAAATAGCCTTATTCCAAGAGCTTCTCCCTGCAATCCTTACAAGCCTGAGATGAAACTATCTGTATCTTCACCTAGCTTGCTTGAGGCATAGTCAAGGGAAGAGGAATCTAAACGCAGAGCACTCCGACAAATGACTTCCTCACAGCGGACTTCAAGTCGGGATGGATTGGACACCTCTCGGTTTCCATCCGGCACCCTAGATGCCCAACTTCTCTCTCCTGTTATCCCAAAGGAGCCACTGACTCCCTGCGGGACTGTACTGGCTATGTTCAGCACATTTCCCCAATGTCTCCTCCCACCCTGTAAGCAAGTTGCTCCTTAGTGCCTCCCTGCCCCTTAGAGTTCCGAAAAACACAGCAGGAGAAGAAGACTCAGTGCCAAAGCCAGGGTGTGAACCCAGGATAGTATGTTGCCCCAACTGTGGAATTGCCATCAATCAAATGACTTTAAATTTTGGTTTTCCATGAATAAATTAGGAATCTGGTTCCTTTGCAGATGCTGATGTCTGTGTTCCCCCCTTCCTTTAAGAACCATGTTTCTGGTGGGTGCAGTGACCCAAACCCAGATGCCACAGGATTGGATTATGTCCACATGGAGTCATTCATGGGGTGGACATTGATTTAGCATCTGTAGTGACCAGATACCATATGGAATAACAAGGATCCAATGGTCATCCAAACAGACGTCACCCTTACTCACAGTTCATGGCAGGACTCAGCATGAATCAGAACTAAAATTGCGTTTATGACATCCTGAGCGTTCATCTCTGGAAGTGAGAACTTCAGGAAGCTGTCATCAAAAAGTGAAGTCAGAGCTCACAAGGGAAAAGAGGAAGAAAAAACACTCCAGACAGAGGACCCAGCACAAGTAAAGGGGCAGCTGTGATTGCTGCATGCAGACCCATGGGACCATGGGGGGGGGCTGTGGGGGAGGGGAGGGGAGCCCGTAGGGGAGGAGGCTGCAGACAGGTGGAGGCTGGGCCCGTCAATGTCTCCCAGCCCATGTCAGGATGGTAGTGACAAGAAAGTAAGGCTGACAAGCAGAGGTAGAACAAAATCCAGTTTGTACTTTCGTCAGTGTCCCCCCCCACACACACACATAAGGTGAAAAGTGTCACTGAGAAGGCTGGAAAGGAGCCTGACAGGACACAAACCTAGAGGTGGCAGCATCCTCTGAGAGGATAATGGCACCTTAGACCTATGTGGGTGATAGAGACAGAGTTGGAACCGCCATGGGGAAGGTGTGAGTGGCAAAGTCATCCAGTCTCAGGGATGGGTTGGACGGTGCCAGGGCCTTAAGAAGAAGGTGTCAGGGATGTCTCTGAGACTTGCACCTGCATGTGAGACCTGAATAAGACAAAGGTCCAGATGTGCTGTTTGGGTGAAGGGAGAATCATGGGTACCCCTCAGTCTTCCCAGGGAACAACGTCAAATGGGTAGCCGGGATGATTCAAGCCACAAGAAGCCCATGAGTCCCCCATTTAGCAGTGGAGGGTAAACGCGCAGTCCTCTGTGGAAAAGAATGGAGGTCCTGAGTGACCCTGTGTGTCCTTTGAAACCATACAGGCCAGACCAAAGGCCCCTCGATTGTCAGAAGACACATCCTCATGAAGTAGGAGTGAGGTCATGCACTCCGAAAGAATGAGTGGAGAAGGTAGCTATGGGCAACCACGTTCCATGGTGTGGAAGGGTCAGCGTGTTGAGAGTTGAGAATGGGCCACTGGAGCTAACAATTTAGGGCCCAGAGGAATATTCCAGACCAGACTGAACAGGCTTGAGATGCCAGTGGGAGGGAGGAATGGGGATGGTGCCCACGGGTCTCACTTTGACAGCCATGACTGAACCTACTATAGACAGACAGTGTAAGGGGACAGCCCTGGGCGATGCTCTGTCGTTACTGGCACCCACTCTTGGGGATTCTCCTGTCCTTACATTCACCATCTCAGACTGTCCCTCACTTGTGCAAACCTTTTCTTAAAGGGAAATCTCACAAACACAATATTTTCCTGCCTCTTTCCCCATGAGCCGTGGCAGCAGTAACACACCCTGGTTCTCGACCCCTTCTGGGCCCGCTTGTCTTCCTTGGCCCCCAGAATAAGCCTTGCTCCCGCTGCTGGGGTTTGGGGCCTGCCTGCCCTTTATTTTCCTACGTGTCTGTGTGATGCTCACGTGGGTATTGTGAGTGCCCAGTTGTGGCTCCTCCAGCTGCCCCATCCTCTTGCCCCCACAAGCATGGGTCACTCTGCCGATGTGGAAGGACCCTCGGAGCCGGCAACACTGCAGGAGGAGTCAGAAGAATGCCAGGGCCATGGGAGCCTGAGAAGGGTGGCCCTGGGTCCAGCATGGTAGCCCGTGGTGCCATCAGGATAGCAGCTGCTGCCAGACAGCCTCACCTGGGCATCTAGCAGAAGGCTCCTTCTGGAACCAACAAGAGCCCCCATGCTCGGTGCTGAACTCTGCAGCCAGGGAGTGAGAGCTGGGGATCAAGAACATCCCACTCTGCAGTTCTGTCTCCTCCCAGAGACCCCTCAGAGGGATCTAGACCCAGGGAGGAGAGCTGCCCACCAACTGGTAGACCCTCCCGGAGCAGCGCCCCACCTTGAAGAAGACCCAAACCTTCTCGTGGATGTGAACACTCAGGGCAGGACCAGCTCCCTTCCCTTGGACTGGAATAATCCGGAGGTACCCACAGGACCAGCTCTGCTCATCAATTCTGCATCTTCCTGAAAATGTACTTTTAAATGCCTTAATTGCATTTCAGAGATAACCCTGTAAGCAAAGTGGCCGGAAGAGAAACCATGGAGAGAGCTTGGTGGTCAGGCTCTTTGTTTTAAATCAATCCGACATCTGCGACTAATGCAGCCTTGGGCCGCTCCTCCGGAAGCATCAGCCCTATTAGTGGGGGCTGGCAGGAACACAAAATAAGATATTTATGGGCTGGGCACGTGAGCATTGCCGTGGGGACTGAGGCTGGTTGTGAGAATACACAGGTCAGCATGTCTGTGGAGCTCGACTTGAATCCCATGCCAGGTTAATGACAGAGAGTACAGGGCTGCTCTGCCCTCCACCCATGCGCCGTGGCTCGTTCTCACTATGGCTGCACAGTGAAGAAGACCATGCTGCAGTCAGCACTCCAACCACAAGCAAGGGGAGGGGACCCCAGGAGGGGAGTGCAATGGAAAGAGGGCTTCAGGAGGACTTGGGGAGCGCTCCACCACAAGCTTGGAATCCATGCTTAGAACAGAGTGCCCAGCAAAGCCTTGGCTCCTTCTGTCGGATTTCTCTGCCATCCTGGGGTGTGGCCCTTAACTCTCACCTCAAAGATGGCTTTCTATCTCTGCCAGGAGGAAGTCAGAAGGAAAGATGTCATTCCTCATTAAGTGACCTGACCCAAAGACATGTGCAGGTCTCATTTCCTGCTGTCCACGCTCAGCTGCCAGGAAGTAACTAAAGATGGTAGACCACAGAGGGGTTTGGAGCAAGAGGTTACATGGTGCTTTGTTCAGATCTCACCGTGTAACTGTGGCTAGGCTGGAAGGAAATGCCTGCCTAATTTCAGATCCAACATTAAGGAGCAGTTCTGCCCAGCAGAAGCAAGAGAAGATAGCCAGGCTAAAGGTCTCCGCTCACTTCTACCACACGGCAGGAGAGGACTCAGCTAATCAGGAGTGATCTGGTTGGTTCCCCAAACCAGATACACCCAGTTAGTCTCCAGTCATACCAATCTCACCTCCAGAACTTGGCATCTGATCTTTCCCCCACCTTCCCACTGGCCAGGCCAGCGTCACTGTCCACCTGGACACGGCTCGGGTGGGATGGTTTTCCACCTTTCTACCAATCCCACCGTCCCCTTCTAACTCATCCTGTCTCCGGTAACCTGAGCCTGCCACCTCCCGGCAATGGACTCTCCAAAACCCTCCTCTTCCCCAAAGCGAGTCAAATCAAAACCCTTTCTGCCTACTTTTTATCACTTAACTCCTGTGTGACTTCAAGGTCACCATAGCCCAGCAGCTTAAAGCAACACACATTAGTTATCTGGAAGGGCCCTAGGGCCAGAGTCTGGTCACAGTTGAGCTGAGGCCTCTGCTTAAGGTCCACCAGGTTGACATTGGGGTACAATCAGGTTGGGTTCTCATCAGACTCGCCTGCAGAAGAATCTGTGTGCGAGTTCACACAGGTTGGTGACAGGGAAAGTTTAAATGGAGCCTAAACGTCTTTTGGCTCATGAGTCCAGCTGGCTCCCAGTCACCCTTCATATTCTGGCCAGGAGAGCCGTTCCTCTGAAAAACTCCATAGAGTAACTCTTCTATGTGGACATTACCTTGCCAATGTGACCAAGGAGCAGCACCTTCACCATATCCCTTCAGTTAAAAGCAAAGCCCTCCCAATACTCAAGGAAAAGGGACTGCACAAAAGGTGAACATCACGGCCACTTGCTCGACATACCTCTGTGTGCCATGGGTCCACGCAAATGGCTCATCTCTGTTGTTTCTGCTTTCCTCTTCCCACCACCAGCTCCTCTTTGTCTGGCCAGGAATCTTCCATTAAGGCTGAGCCGGGTGCCCTCTCCTGCTTGTACACACTCCTGGCTCTCATCATCTCTGGGCTCTGGTGCTGTGCAGTGGCATCTTGGTCACCCTTTACTAGGCTACTCATGTGCCTGACTGTTACCACACACACATCCCATCACAGGCTCTCACAGGGTCAGGGCTATTCTGTTCCATCGGGTCCTCTAGGGCTTGGAGTGGGGCCTAACATACATACGGTAGATGTCCAATAAGTAAATGTGTATAGGATGAGTGGGGATGGTTTTCCGTGGAAGGTCTCAGCAAAGGCTGCAGTAAGTGTGGTCCTTCATGTTAGACCACTGCAGACTCTTTCCTTTACAATGAGATGGTGCCTAACACTGTGCTAAGTAAACTGGCCCACAGAGCATGCATGACGGACAGAATTCCCATCTGCAGCTCACCCCTGAATCCTCGCATGCTTTCTAATAAGATTGCAGTGTGTGGGCTGGAGAGATGGCTCAGTGGTTAAGAGCATTGCCTGCTCTTCCAAAGGTCCTGAGTTCAATTCCCGGCAACCACATGGTGGCTCACAACCATCTGTAATGGTGCCCTCTTCTGGCCTGCAGACATACACACAGACAGAATATTGTATACATAATAAATAAATATTTTTTTTAAAAAAGATTGCAGTGTGATTCGCATGTATGTTGAGGTTTCAGGAGAGATCAAGCCTTTCTGCTGGTCTAGTTTGGGGCTGTAGAGGACAATAGGGATTCCATGACTCTGCTCCCAGTGCCCCGGGCTGGCCTAGCTGTGGATCCACCATCTTCTCTGAGCAGGTTCGTCAGGAGCCTTTCATTATTGTTCTAGTTACACGGCTCCTTCCCCTCTGCAGGTTCTGCATCCAACTCCAAGCTGGAGAAAGGACCAGAGTGGTGCCCAGCTGTGGGCTACGCACGACTTTCAGCAAGAACTGAAATCCAGTGGGTAATCTTGCTCCTCTGGGGAACCTGCAGGGGCAAGTCACCTGCAAGTGGGAGGATGTGGGTGCTGTTTCTCTCTGTTTGGTCTTGGGGACCAAGGTACTAGGAGCTCCTGGGAGGAGCACATGGGTAGAGAGAACAGTGAAGTGGGTCTAATGGCAACCGTCTGTAATCCCAGAAGTGCTGTTGTTACGCGAGGCAAGAGTTCCAGGCCAACCTGAGCCGAGTAGCAAGACTGGTTATAAAAACCAAGGAGGGTCTGGAGCGCTGGCTCAGTAGTTAAGAGCACTGGTTGCTTTTGCAGGGGACCTGACCTAGGATCCCAGTAGCCATGTTGGTTGGGCAGCTCAATAATGCTAGCCCTCTTTCGGCCTCCATGGGCCCCTTCACGCACATTCATACATGTAAATGAAAATTAACACTTTTTAAAGGGGAAGGGAGAGAGGACGGCGATGTCAAGTGATCTTTTCTGTAGCATCTCTGGAGGACATTTTTGCCCTCAATGATCTGTGCTGCTTGCTGTTTGGCATCTTCTATAATTCTCTAGGCAATTGGACCCTGGACTTCCGGGGCCACAGTTCCCTATGGGAGAAGCAGAGAGAAAAATATATTGTAAAATGTTACTGAAACTTGACTAGGAGGATATTTATCTCAGGGGAGAGTTCCTCATCTCTTCTGGGGGGAGCAATACCCTAAAAGTCCTGGACAGTAGCCCAGGCAAAAGAAACAGAGGAGTATGACTAACTGCTCTAAGGCGGGGCTTTGACAGGTCACCAAGTCACTGCCCCTGCCCAGGTGATCCTCAGGACTGCTAAGACCCATGCACCACCCCAGACGCTTGGGAGAGTCTTGCACAGCCTCTCCAGACACTTGGCCCAGGCCTGGGACAAATACAAATGCAACTTCAGGGAGAAAGGGCTTATTTTGGCCCACAGTCTGAGGCCATCACAGCAGGGAATGTCGACCAGAGATGCTGACCTGCTAGAAGTTGGGGCTTGCATGTGAAAATGTCCAGAGTTCAGAGGTTTCCTCAAACTCACAAGATCATTTAGCCAATTGTCCCTGCTCCTAGTCCACCCACTCTCTCTCTAGGCGCCTAAAGTGGGTGCTTTAGAGTTTAGTGTGGGGAGATGTGTGAGCCGACTACCTGATTGGATGGTGGATATGGCCTTTGGGGAATGGCATGCAGGACAGAGTTAACTGATGGATAAAACAGTTTCTGAAATCTTGCCAGAAAGTTCCAGCCCCAAAGCAAAATGCTGTAAGAGGCAGCCTTCCTCTATGCACCCTCCTCCATGCCAGGACCTGATCTCTGCAGGCCAGCAGCGGAGGCAGGGGGACTTTCAGGTTTTTCTGGCAGAGCAATCTCCCTCCTAGCCTGATTGGACCAGAGAGCAGTGTCCCCAACCCCTGCTATCTTGACCAAGCTGCCAAGACCACTCTGGTGATGGGTTGCGGTCTAGCCTGGCTGTGAACAGGGCTGTGGGTCCAATTCTCCCATGCTCAGGATGTATCTCCCCCGAGCCCCCGCCTGCCAGACCTGCCTCCTTCCTAGGCTCTGCCTCCCCAGCAACCCCAGCTGGAGACACAGTCTGTCTCAGCGGCTGATATTGGTTCATCGATTGGGTGTTTGTTGCGCCTGCTCCAAAGCCTGTCGGGAAAGTCCTTGGGCTTCTCTTTAAAGGGGAGAGATGATTCGGGTGGGAGGCTTTCAAGTTGTCCTAAATTAAGCTCCCATGGAACTGGAAGGGATTCCGTGCACCCCTCACCCTGCCTTCACCCAGGGGCCCTGAGGTCGTCCAAATAAGCAGGTCTCTCAGCATTAAGGAACGGTCCCCCCACCTCTGCTCCCTGGAGAGAACATCCAAGAAGCAGGATCTCTGCGCTGACCACAGATGGGAAGGCACCCCCCCCTTCCTTTGCCTAACTAGCAAGCACGCTTTCCTCCTTTTAGACTGTAGATTATAAAGGCCACTTCACAGTTTTAAAAAAAATTTAAAAATCAAAAAGATTTGTAATTGAGGATCAAGCGGCTCTTAGGATGGCTTTGTGCGTTCTACAAAGGGTGGGATCTAAATGGCCGCTTAATTCAAGGCTGCAGGAAGAAGCAGTTTGCCTCCTGGGCACCTTCCGCAAGTCTTTCTAAATCTGCCTACCGTGCAGTTTATTCTACCACTATTTTTTGTTTTGTTTTTGTTTCAGGGATAAGGTCTCATGTAGTCATCAAGGATGCCCTTGAACTGCGCATCCTTCTCCATCCGTCCTCCCAAGTGCTGGGATTATAGGTGTGTGCCACTATAGCCAGTTTATGCCGTACAGGAGGGGGAACCCAGGGCCCAAGCTTGCAGCTCTGCCAACTGAACCACATCCCCGGGCCTATCCAGTGATGCTTTAACACAAATTCTGTTTACAATACTCTGCAGAAGAAACTCTCATCCCCCCCCCCAAATAAAGAGTTTCGATACAAAAGTGAGTTAAGTCACCCAGTGTCCCTCTCCTGTAGCCATTGTGGTAACAGAGTTAATCAAACAGAAGTGGCGCTGTCCTCCACAAAGCTTATGGTTCTCAAAAGAAGCCAAAGCCTTAAGTATGAAGTCCATCTCACGGTTCAGTGGCTGAAGCATTTGCACAATCGTGAGAACCGGAATCTGTGTCTCCAGAGCTCATGTAAATGCTGGTTAGATGAGGTAGCCAACCTGTAGTTCTAGCCCTGAAGGTGAGGGCAAGGGGTCCCCAGAGCAAGTTGGCTATCCAGAGTAGCTATGTCAACAAGCCCTGGGTTTGACCGAGAGACCCTACCTCAGGGAATAAGGAGAGAGAGCAAATAAGGATGATCCCTGAGACCTTCTCGGGCTCCACGTGCACACCCACACATGCGCACATACACCCACACAAGTGGAAGAACATGCACACACACATTGCACATCACACACACACATGAAAAAGAGGGCTCCCTCTCAGTGTGGACGTTAAGAGTTGCAGACTGGAATCTAATCCCTGCGGCTTGGTCATGAGTAGACCTGGGGAGGCCACATCACCTAAATCCCAGTTTCCTCTTAGTAAATGAGCTTCAGGCAATGAACCTTACGAATAGCCAGGGAACTGTGTACTACAACAGGAACATTTTTTTCTGCATGTACATTACACTTTAAAGGTTTCATTTTTAGTTTTCATTATGTGCATATGTGTGCATTTGTACATGGAGCACAGCACCTGAGGAGATCGGAAGAGTATGTTGGATTCCCAGGAGTTGGAGTTGTAGGCAATTGTGGGCTGCCCAACATGGGTACAGGAAACCAGATTTGGTCCTCTGCAGGAGTCATCTCTCCAGCTCAGATATTTTGCTTTAACACGCTCAATCTTGAAGCTGGGGTGTGGCTAAATAGTGGAACACTTGCTAGAATATACAAAGCCATAGGGTCCATCTGCAGAACTGAAAAAGAATTAAAAAATTAAGTTTGTTTTTCTCTCCCCCTCCCTCTGCACACTGTGGCCCTCGTTCGGATCTGCTCCTGCCTCAGTGTGTTGAGAGTGAAATGGGTTGACGCCTTGATAACAATCTCTCCACCACCAAGTGTCGAGAGAGGACAGCCATCGCTAGGGAACAGTCAGCCTCGTCCACCCACACCCGTCAGAACTGGGGCTGGCAAAGGCAGTGTGACAGCGTTCAGAGAGGAGTCTGAGAGAAGACAGATTCCATTCCACACCAGCTGGGCCCACTTCAGCAATTATCCTCATCCCAAGTTTATCTCCTTACAAAGTGGGCACAGTGGCCTTCACATCACCCAATAAATGCCCACAAAATGTTGCTAACTGTGCCATCTATGTCATGAACACTAGATCTGTGAATGAGTCCTGACTTCCTCCCCATCTAGCTGATCTGAAGCTCTGTGCTCCACGGGTTAGGCTGTGGTCTGCTTGCCCCGCCATGCCCCGCTGGCTCACCATCGAGCCTGGGAGCTGAACATGACAGTAAAGTACCCTCTTGACCTTTGAGGGTCCATCTGGGCCCCTCATTCTTGCCTTCTCAGGGCTCTGCTCTCCCTTTGTCTCATCACAGACCACTCTCTTTTCCTCTTCATTAAGGTGCCTTCTTCTCTAAGCCTTCTGACTCTTGTGTGTTCAAAAGAGCAGGCAGGAAGGTGAAGACAGAGGCGAGAGGCAAGAAGACATCTTCTCCAGCTCTGGGTGATGATGTGATGGCATCCAGAGCCACAGTGACAGAACGTAGAACCCAGGATTTGAGCTCAAGCAGCCTGATCCCAAAATCTTGCCTCCCAGTGTAGCTGAAGAGAGACTGCATGAAGATGCCAGACCCAACCATGTCCCTCTTTCCCCAGCACCAGCGTGAGTGACAGACAGCTCCAGAGAACACACCCTGCTTCCCCCAAATAGCCACCCAAGCCTGCTCCTTTTCTTCTACCTGGATTCAGAGGCGGGAGCTGCGCCAACTTGGCGATGCCCCAGTGGGAAGGCGTGGGAGGTGGAGCTCGCACTTATCCCGGTCCTGATATATAGGCCACCCTCCAGTCCCTGGTGTGATGACTCACGGCAACTCCTCTGTCACAGTCTGATGAACAACTCATGCCATTAAGAAATGGAACAAATTACTAAATGGGAGGCACAAGAGAAACCCGGGATTAAATTAGTTCATTATTCATAAATCATAAATGATGCTTTCTCTCACTGAATCTTGTCTTTATCTACTGGATTTGAGAAAGCAATCGTCTCCCATGGGCAGAAGGACAGAGGCTCAAGAGGCTCCTTTCTGAGGACCCCCAGGATGGCGGGACCCAAGAGTTAGGCTGCTTTCTGCAAGGTGTTGGAGCTAATTCAGTGAACTGAAAGTGGGCGCTGCGGGGCATGCTTGACACCTCAGGGCTGGGTGGGACTGAGCCTCGATTGATATGCTACCTATGTGACGCATGAGCCTCTGTGAGGTGCGTTATCTCTAGAGCCTGTGGATTCTGGAGCATGTTACCTTAGTGAGCCAGGAGACTTCTGTGGGACATGTTACCTACCTCTGAGCACACGTCACCCATTTCTGACATGTCACCTCCTCAGAGAATATTACATTTTCAGGCTCTGGGTCATCTCTGGACAGTGGCATACCTTCTGGGCATGTCTCCTCTTTGACGACTGTGTCTCATGACTGAGAGTCTCTTAACCCATTTTTATCCATGTCTAAGCATGGGCATGTCTAAGCATCTTTGTGGCCTGCCTTGCCATATGTATGTAACCAGAAAGGAAAGTCACCAGCCAACACCCGGCCAAGGACACCAAGACCCCTGTTCCCCAACCTAGAAGGAGACCTTGCTCCGCTCTTGGTCACGATGGCTTCTTTCAGGTTTCTAGGACTTGGCCAATGAAAGGAGAAAGAAACATGGACCTTAGCTAGTATTTGGGAGGTCTGACAGGCTGGGGAGCCAGGGAGCCCTGTCAGTATTGTGGAGATGGACACAAGAGGAGGTCTCCCCCTGCTGGTCACAGCTGGGAAAGACACATCAATAATCCTGGCCCAGGTAGAGCATCAAAGGAGGGAGAGGGATTGCAGGGGTTATACAGACATCTGCTTGCTGCTTTGGGTGCTACCCGGCCGCAAGACTCTGTGTGATCCTTCCTAGTTCATAAGCAATGTGTCAGGGAGTTCCAGACCAACAGCAGTGTGAGTCTGGAACCGTGTGTGTGTGTGTGTGTATGTGTGTGTGTGCATGTAGTTTACAATTGTGCAAATGTTTAGAAGTACTGTTGCCAACATCTTCCCTGCACTCCAAGACAACAGCTATGAGCCAAGACAAAAGCAGGGGTAAGGAAGGCGAGGGGGCAGTGCCCAGAGTTTCATCCATAGATTCTTACCTCATAGCAGCAAGTGACACACCCACGTATGGGTGGCACCCACAGCCTCTACACCAAGCAGTGACCCTGGGTTCACTTGACAGATTTGGAAATGGGTTCTCAGGGGAGTGACCTGCCAAAGAAGGTTCTGAGCCAGGACTTTAAGCAGAGTCTAAAGAACCAGGCTTCCTTCACATCACTTAACTACCTCTATGTCTGGGCACACTGTGTGTGAGGGTTGGGGTGCTGGTATCTTACCTGCAGCCAAAGTGGCTTTGGTGGCACCCCCACGGTCTTACCACACTCCCTTGGCTCATCTGCAGTTCAAATGGAGAGCAAGGTCAGATTTTTCCACATCCTCCGTATTCCGGCTCATCTTGTGCACTTGTATTCCGGGATTTGATCTCTCCTCACCCCTGCCTCTTGCTTAACTGTTCCCCAAATGAAACTTCAGTCTCAGCCAAAAGGGCACAACTCCTAGTGAAGTCAGAAGTCAGAGCTTCCTCCCTCAGTACGCTCCTTCTCAGCCTTCACAGACAGCCTGTGGCCAGCAGACATGGCCCTTGCCTGTCAGCAGGGCTCCCTGGGACTCCACAAGCCACCCCCAAATGACATTGCTCTCTACAGCTTCTCTGGGGCTCCCTTGCGTGCCCCCCACATGCATTAGAAAGTTAATGGGAGAAAAAGAAGACTTAGAAACCCCAGCCGTTGTAATTAACATGCAGAATGCTTTCCTGGCAGTGCACAGGCTGTGGTAAATCGGGAAACTTCTTAGCACAACATATATTTAATCTGTGTGGCACTCGCTTCCACATGAAATTCAATCAGATATTTTTGGGAGTTAACAAGGACTCTCAGATTCAACTACAGGTTGCAATAGCGCAACCTGAATAAATGCAGGGCAACAAACACACCTGGTTCTATTTTTCTAGGATTTTTTTTTAAAGATATGTCTCATGCATGCCAGGCTGGTCTTGAACTTGTGTAGCCAAGAATGACCTTGCACTTCCAGTCCTGCACCCCCTTCCCTCTCTAACACTGGGATTACAGGTGTGCGCCATAACACCCAGGTTTATGCAGCTCTGGGGATGGAACCCGGGCCTTCATGCTGCTGCCTGAGCGCTCTACCAACTGAGCGACATCCCCAGCCCTCCCCGAAGAGCTGTGCGCCAGGCACCAGCAAGGTAATGGAGCTTGGATGATCATTTCCCAGTTCACCATGGAGCTCACGCTCTGTAGAGAGAGAGAGAAAGGCAAAGAAAAAGCAGGGAAGCCAAGTGACAAAATCTGCAGTTGTGTGGAGCAGTAAGGAAGGGGTTCAAGCCGGTTGTTTGTGAGGAGTGGCTGTGGAGGCTATGATGCAGCAGAGGTGAGAGGAACTGGACATGCCCAGCACAGGTGGACATGCCTCAGCACCCCCCAGCAGCATGAGGTGCTGAGGTGAACCTTCCAACAGATTCCTTTTCTAGAATTAAAGGTTCCATTCACTACAGACCTAGGAGAGAAGGCTTGTTTGGCTGCCGGGATGAGAAAAATAGCTCACTACGGGGAAAAGAAGCAAGCTGCACCTCACATCACACACAGTGCAAAGATCTAAGACCTCACAGTATGAAAGCCAATGGATATCAGAGCCAATCAGAAAGAAGCGATGCGGAGGGGAGGAGAAGAGGACCTTCACATAATCTAAAAACCGCAAATCACAACCCAGATGAAAATCGGATGAATTGTGCTTCATTGAAATGAAGGATTCTGCTCAGAAGTGATGTTGTTGACAAACAGAGAAGCTGGGTGGGGCTCAGAGACTATTCTGCATTGCTCAAAGCAAGAGATTGATGCGCAGAAGAGGGATAGGTGACAGGATTCAGGGACAAATCCAGCTGATTGTCTGTTTTTATAAAGTTTTATTGGCTCACATTTGCACTCCTTCATGTCTGTGCTACCTCTGCAAAGCTTCAGAGCTGTGATACAGACCCACGAAGTCTACAATATTTACTATGCAGCCTTTTATGGGAAAAAATTGTATCATTCCCCACCCAGATGGTAGAGGGTAGTGAATACACCATAGAAATTGGCAGCTAGGGGCTGGAGAGATGGCCCCGGTGCACTTGATGCTCTTCCAGAGGACCAGGGTTCAGTTCCCAGCACCACAGGATGGCTCACAACTATCTCTAACTCCAGTTTCAGGAATCTGACACCCTCTTCTGGTCTTCATGAGCACTGGGCATGCACAAGGTGCACATACACACACAGACAAAACACTCATACACATAGAAATATATATATATATGTAAATTAACTGGTCACTATATCCTGGTGGTGTGACAAGGGCAACTTGATATTGCTGACAGTGACCCTGAGTCCCTCAGAAGTTGGCTGTGTATTTCCCATCCCCAGACAACTGGTCACTGAAATCGGATCCAGCAGGTTTTAGAGCTTGCCCTGAAGCACAATTAATAAAAACTCAGAGACAGAAATTGTGGTTCAACCTGAAGGTCAGAAAAGCAAAACAGTCTGTCACTGGCTCTTACCTCTACTTCAGTCTGAAATGAGACTGTGTGTGAGAGCTGTCTCCTCCTGTCTCATATTCCTCTCTAGGGCTGGGATTAAAGGTGTGCACTACTACTGCCCAGTTTCTAGGACAAGCTAGTGTGGCTACTGGGATTAAAGGTGTGTGTCATCGCTGCCTGGTCTGGCCAGTGTGGCTGTTTTACTTTTCTGATCCTTAGGCAGTCTTTATTTATTAAAATACAAATTAAATGCCACTACATTTCCCGTTTTTGTCTAAAATAATAAAAGAAGGCTATAACTAATATAAGAAAAACTATATACAATAAATACAATGACTATATACAATATATATAGGCAATAAATACATCAACGATGTCTAGTCCACTTGCATTTGACAAATTCAGAGAAAATACTCCATATCTATCTTATCTTGGTGAGTCCAAAGTCTTGTAACTATTTTATTTTCTATCATAACTTGCTTGCATCAGGTAAGCCATGAAAACTATAACTATGACTATCTAGTCTTCAACTTCTTCACAGACCCAAGAAGGAAAGAATATTAACTGAGTAAGCAGGAAGTGCAAGCAATTGACTTCCAAAAAAATGTGAGTAATGACAGAAACAGCTGGCTGCCTGAACAGTCACTCAAAGTTCCTCTGCAACGTTGGGGCATCCATCTTCAGCCTACAGGCCTAGAATAGTCAACAGACTTTTCTGTGAAGCAGGATATTCTGAAGGGCTGACCTTCCTTGTCTTGACTATGCTTGGCAGTCACTTTCTTTTGTGTCCTGCTTGTCCAATTAGGACGGCATACTGTCAACAGTCGAGGCAAGGGATTTTCTTGCCCAGTGACTTCCTTTGACCACAAAGAAAGTAAACCCCATGTGGAGTTTCTTCCATGCTCCATTCTGCCATAAGATTGTGAGTTCATATAAGATGTGAGCCCTATCTTCCTTCTCTTGAGACAGAGCTGCGTATGGGATGGAGCAACACCTAAGCTTCATCTGTGTTGGCAGAAGACAGTGCTAACTCTGGAAGAGGATAAAGTGGAGCACATGCTGAGGAAGCAGAGTCATCAAACTTGGCCCCAGAGTCACCTAATGCTTGGTCTCCCAGTTGACTCATCTAGAGTGATTTGAGGTAGTTTATTTTATACTTTTGGGTCATGGTATCGGAACCAACAGAACCCTGCCCTTTTTATTTCTTTTCTCCTCTTCAGTCCTAGAGATTGAACCCAGGACTTCTTGCACACTAAGCAAGCATTCTACTCCTGACATTATTCCAAACCCTAATGGAAAATGGGATTGAGGACTATTGTAGTTTCTTTTCTCATCTCTGTGACCAAGTATCTAACAAGAAGCAACTTGAGAGAGGAAGGAGTTCATTTTGGCTTACAGTTTGAAGGGACACTGTCCTTCATGGGGGGAAGGCGTGGGGGCAAGCAAGGAGCTTTGGGGCAGAAGCAAGATGACAGGGAAAAAACAGGGTAGTCTTTTGTCCATGTCCCTGTGGAGCAGGAAGCAGAGGTGGGACAGAAAGTGGGGCAGGTTATAAACCTCAACTTGTCTCCCCTTTGCAGAGATCCACTCCTCCCAACCCCAGGCCACTAGGTCCTTATTTCCTAACCATTCCATAACCTTCCATGATCATATCATCAGCTGGAGATTAAGTGTCCAAACACATGAGCCTGTGAGGAACATTCCACACTCCAACCGCAGCAAAAGGTGAAGGTATCTCTACCCAAAAGGAAGGTGGAAGGTGGCAAGCATGGAGGAGATTAGCTGTGCCCTCTTACCCCAGAACACTCACATCTGAGGAGGGAGAGACAGGGAGGAGACAGCTGAGGAGCTCTCCACACATCCTTGCCATGAGGACTCACAGCGTCAGGCACACCCTGGCATGCCCTGCCTCGTGGGCTAGAACACGCTTCCAGGCCTACAAAAATACATGAGTAAAAAAAGTTTTAAAAGATAAAAAGTGAAGGAAGGAAGGAAAGAAGGAAGAAGAAAGAGCCAAATGATGATGTGGTCCTCACTGGAGCATCTAAGCTTTCCAAGGTCGCTCCCTGTAAAGCAAGGAAGTGACTTTTCTATGCTACCCTAATCAGTTGTTAGCCATGGGCAACCCTAGGGAGGAAGATCAACTCGCCTTCCTCCCACAGAAAGTTGGCGCCTTCCATTGACCAGAACTGCTGTTGACAGGGCAAGTTACAAATAGAGCCCCAAAGTAAGGGTATGGGGAGCCAATGCTTCAAGTGCCTTTTACCCCTCTAATAAGGCAGTGAAGGAAGTGAAAAGAGTCTGTTGCCTAGAGGAGAACAGTGGGTACAGGTTGCCCCTACCAGAAGGGGCAGAAACAGGGTGGCAGAGTGACAGCAAACCCCGCCACATCGGAAGGCCAGTATGAGCAGAGGCAATAGGAACCAGATGCCCTGCTAAGCCCCACTGGGGCCTGGGCCATCAGGCGGAGAGGGACTCTGGGACAGAAATGAGAGAGGAAACCCAGAGAGGAAAGGTTCTGTGGTCCCATGGACTCTCACTCCACCAGTTTGTAATCATTGCATGTGTTCCCACCCAAGGCATAAAAAGATATCATTAGCAAGCTTATTAACCATGGTCCCTTTCACACTTCCATGGTCCGCTGCAGTCCTGGTGGTTTAAAGGGGAGCCTCCCCCACTTAATTACAGTGTTTAGCAATTAGCAGTCCATCAACTACCCTAGCCCTTCCCTGGTTTCCCTAAAAGACAAAGGGCTTGAATTCCACAAGTGCTCTCTGCAGGGGTCTTTAGTTTAGGCAGAGAGCCATGGGCTATGGGCAGTGTGATTTATTAAGTATACAGTGGTCTGCCTGCATATGTCCCTGCAGGCCAGAAGAGGCACCGTATTTTATTACAGATGGTTGTGAGCCATGTGGTTGCTGGGAATTGAACTCAGGATCTTTGGAAGTGTAGCCAGTGCTCTTAACCTCTGAGCCATCTCTCCAGCCCTGAACAAGAGGGTCCTATTTGTTGTCAGTAGAGCAATGAGGTCATCGCATCACTCTTGCATAGTGCAGGGGTGCTCCTACCCTCTCTGACAACACAGGATTAGCCTGTTGCTGGATGGACAGATCTCTTTTCGTGGACGCTAATAATGGCTTAGCCCCAGCCTTGAGGTGATAAAGACCATTTGTCAGTGGTTTCCAGGTGTCAAATAGGGCAGTTGGGTGACCCTATAAAACATCCCCTACCTTCAACTTTCTCACCTGCACAAGGGAAATAATATGGGACACACCGGATGTGAGGTGCCTGGGGAACCCCAGCCTGTGGCACTCGGTACTGTTATCAATGGGCTAGACACATCGAGAAAGCCTTACTGGGCTGGGGTGAAGGCTCAGTCAGCAAGAGAGTTTAATAACACAGATCCACATAAAAAATAAACACACACATATAAAAAGCAGATGTGGCGGAGGAGTTCCAGTTCTAGGCGAAAGGATCTCTCGGGTTTGCTGGTCAGCCAGACTAGCCAAGTCGATGAGCTTTGGTTCAGTGAGAGACCCTGTCTCAAAAACTAAGGTAGAGGGCTGGAGAAATGGCTCAGTGGTAAGAGTATGTGTTGTTCTTGCAGAGGACCTGAGTTTGGCTCCCAACACCCATGAACACACACAACATCCTGGAACTCAGACCAAAGGGATCTGATACCCTCTTCTGGCCTCTGAAGGCACTGCACACATAAGGCACATATACACACAGACATCAATATAAAATAAATAAATAGGTGGAGACCTTCAACGTTGACCACACACATATATGTACTCAGCAGTGCACACATGAACACACATGCATAAGGCTTTTATTGAGTTCCTGTGCACAAAAGTGTTCACACTATCACAGTGTACTTGATATACTTCTTGCCCAGGACACTCCCCTCTAAGCAAGACTAAGGGGGACTTAATCAGGTCCCCAAAAGTGCCTGGGCACCTGCCGCCACTACTCTGCCGTCTTCCAGCCGCTGGACCTGCTTTTTCCTGCTTAGTGTTTCAGGAGTGCACTCTCGTGTCTGGCTTTCACCCAGCATCACTCACGCGTGTGAGATTTGTTCACAGTGTGTATAGCTGTGCGCTCTCACTACTCACAGTTTTAACTGATCCTCTGTGCAAGCGTATCGAGCTTTCTTATCCAGGCTTGTGTTTTATGGGCCGAGGGGTGGTTTTAATAAAGTAATTATAAATAAAGCCATTGTGAGAAGCCATGCTTCAATCCTTTTTAAAACTTAAACTTTTAATTTGGAGATAGTTGTGGGTGTTTCCACGACTGTATGAAATAGCAGAGATGTGTGTGTGTGTGTGTGTGTGTGTGTATGCCCACAGAGTCTCCTTAATTACTATATCTTATAAAACTATAGTAAAATATTATACCAAGAGACCCGATGGATATGAACCATGAGTGCCCTCAGATTTCCTTTCCATGACATGTGTGTTGAATTCTATTCTTTCCGTCACCTATACGCAGTCACACAGCCCACTGCAGCCAACTGCCCAACAGTTTCATCAACAACCACAAGGGAGGAACTTACACGTGAACCTAAAACTGGACTGGGCAACTGTGTGATTAAACCCATGGGATTCCTGACCCTCACACACTATGGGACATATTTCGTTTTAAGCCAATATGTATCGATATAGCTTATTTGCAATTTTTTTTGTATTAGTGTTTTGCCTGAAAGCATGTCTGTGCATCAGTCATGTGTGTGCTTTGTGCCAGGTAGAAGCCAGCAGAGAGTGTTGGATGGAGTTACAGATGGTTGTGAGCTGCCGTGTGGGTTCTGGGAATTGAACCCCAGTCTTCTGGAAGAGCACCCAGTGTTCTTTGCTGCTGAGCTATCTCCCAGGTCTCTGAATTTTTTTTTTTAGTGTGAGTGTTTTGCGTTCATGTATCTAAGTAAACCATGTGCATGCAATACCCACAGAGGCCAGAGGAGGGCATCAGATCTCCAGGAACTGGAGTTACAGAGCGTTATCTGCCGTCTGGTCTCTGAGAATCAAAACCAGGTCCTCCGGAAGAGCAGCCAGTGCTCTTAACAGCCGAGCTGTTTGTCCCAGCCCAGCACTGTAGGGCTGACACTCTGGTCCATCCGCTTATTTGTGTTCAGATATACATGTTTCTGGAGCCTAAGTACAGTTTAGTTTTACATTCTGAGTGTGCTAGCCTTTTGATTCAGACCTTGCTCATGAGAACAGGGGTGGAATTTTCCACACCACGTTAGCGCTCAGAAGGTTTGGAGTCTTTTTGGATTTTCAGATTTGGGGTGTTCAAGCTGTGCTTCTATCAGATCTTTGATTAAAAAAACAAAAATAAAAAAACAATGCAGCTATCTGGTTTGCAAAGATGGCTCCGTGGTTAGGAGTGTTTCTGCTCTTTGCGATCATCTGAATGTGGTTCTTAGCATCCAGGTCACGTGACTCACAGCTGCCTGTCAACTCCAGCTCCTGGGAACCTCTTCTAGTTTCAGAGGATACCAGCACACACAGGAACAGGCACACATAGCACAGGCACAAATATAAAAAAATCTTTTAAAAATATTTTTAATTAAAATGAAAGGCAGAATTTATACCTGGGCTGTGCTGTTGATGTCCGCCTAGGCAGCTCGGCCATGCATATTTTATTTTTAATCCCGGCTTGACCACTGACATGGCAGCTCACTTCACTCGACTGGCTCTGGCCCTTTGAAATGGGGGTAGCCTTATGGTTCAATAAGTTTCTCACCTCTGTGACCAATACCGAACAAAAGAAACCTAAGGGAAAGAACTCATTTTAGCTCATGGCCTAAGCGGTTACAGTTCATCACTATGACAAAGGCCTGTGTCTTAGTTTCTATTGCTGTCGTAAACACCATGACCAAAAGCAACTTGGAAAGGATGCTTTGTCTTACACACCCCAGGGCCACAGTCAGAAACCAAGGCAGGAAGTGAAGCAGCAGCCGCGGAGGAACGCTGCTAACTGGCTCGCTGCTTTTCCGCGTCTTGCTCAGCCTGCTTTTGTCTACCGCCGAGAAGCACGAGCCCCCTGGCGGCACACGGCACACCACACCATAGTGAGCTGGGCCCTGCTGCGTGAGTTACTAATCAAGAAACTGTCTCACAGGCTTGCCCACGGGCGTTTCGATGGAGGCATTTTCTCAACTGAGGCGCTTCTCAGATAGCTCTAGCTTACATCAGGTTGGTGAAGAACTACCCAAGATTCATGGCAGCAGAAGCCTGTGCTGGGACCTCACATCCGGGCAGGACCAGGAAGCAGCGAGAAATGAATGCTGGCGCCTGGCCTCTCCGGGACCCCAGACCATGTAGTGGTGCCGTCCGCATCCAGGGAGGGTTCCCTCCTCAGAGAAACCTTTCTGGAAACGTCCATGCCCAGAGGTGTGTCTCCTAGGTGCCTCCAGATCCAGTCCCATTGATGACTACGATGCCATCACTTTCCACCTTCTTGTAAGGGTTTTATTTGTTTTATTTGACTTCTGGGTTTAGGATGATATGTATAAAGCAATAAAGCATATACCGTTTCTCCCCCTAGCTGGCCTCTTCCACCCCACCGTTTCAGAGCCAGCCTGAAGCCTAGAGTGCCGGAGATTGCCTGTAACCACATTGCTCTCCTGGAGAACTTTCTCTGCCTTGGCATAAACAGGAAGTGCTGGGTATTTAACCCTCCCCACTCCCTTGCTTCCCAGAAAATGTATCTCAAGCACCACAGTGACTCCCAGAATTCCCTGCAGGGTTACAGGAGTAAGGCTCATGTACCTAAGCATGGTTAACCTGCTTGATTGATCATATGTCATTTATTAGGCTGACCCCCATTCCACAGGTCATTTCCCCATGACCCTAACGTGCCGCCTTCACTGACCAAATAAACTGCTCATGCCAAAAGCCTTGTGTCAGGACCAGCTTCAGGGGAACCAAACTAAGACAAATATTTAGTGCAGCATTGGCATGCAGCATGCGTTCAGCTAACACTTAGACTGCATGTGTGTGCGTGCGCATGCACCACACACAGGCGTTGGCTTGCCTTAGTGAGGGCCACAGAGAAAAATACTAGCTCCCTTTGAGAAGACATCTGTGCTCTAAGAATCTAAGGATAAGGATGACTATCTCTGCTCTCAAGTGTGTAAAGTCTCCCAGAGCAGCCAGTTCCATTTCCAAGAGAAGTAGAAGGAGGTCATGAGGCGGTGCGTTGAAGAGACCAGCCAGTCAGTGGTAACCACAGGATTCCACACAAGGACACAAGGAGAAACACGGGGTAGGGTGGTGCAGTGTTGTGGGGTGTAAGCTCTAGTCAGTCCTCTGGAAAACTTCCCGGTGGCATGAAGCCACGTTCAAAATCTCAGTCTGCCCACACAATGCTCACAAAGCACCAGGGGTTCATGCTGTGTTTTTATCCCAGGAAGCTACCTTGGTGTGTTCCCCTGGAAGGTTGATTCGGAAGCTGAGATAGTGTCGTCAGAATAACACACAACACCAGGGAATAAAACACAGTCCATGCACAAGAGGCAGAGTGAGAAAAACAGGAGCTGGGGCCAGAATGAGATTTACAGAAAAATCCCATTATGTAAAGGAAAAGCAGACACAAGGCAGAGTGTGTGTAAGGATTTGAGAGAGCTGTGGGCAGTGGAGTGGGAGGGTGTTATAGAACTTGAGGGAATCGCAGCCTGTGTCCCCAATCAGGTCTAGTCACCTGTCCTAGATAAGCCGGTGAAAAGACTGTAATTTTTAATAGCAGGAAAGGAGGCGTATTCAATATGGCCACACTGAGAAGAGGGGAAAAGATCTAGCCAACCTCAAAGTCCATCTTCAGGATCCTGGAGTGGGATCAAAGTTCAAATTGAAGGCCAAGGAGATGCAGGCCAAAGAAGTCCTGGTGAAGATGGGGTCCTGCCCACGGCTCTGACTCTTCACTGTCTGGGCTTCCCTGTCAGGTGGCCTGGAGTTGTTAGAACTCTGTCTTTCCAGGAGACAAGCCCCCTCTCTGGCTGCCGAAGTAGTAGGAAATTCCTGGAGAAATTCTCCTTTCTTTGGGGTAATGGTTTCCATAGTCTGAATATCTTCATTCTGCCAGGCCTGCTACGAGGGAGCTCAGAGCAGATCAGAAAGGGTAATTGGCAGGAGCAAAGGACTACAGGGTGGGGAAAATGTCAACTAAACTTTGCAAAGTAGGGCAGGGGTGTTGCTCAGGAACAGTGTGCCTATCTGATTTGCAAAGCCCTGGATTCAAATCCCATCGTGTCAGGGGTAGGGAATCCCAAATTATAAATTCATTCAGATATATTATAAAGTAACCATACAATACACAAACAATATCTTTAGTAATGATAAAAAACACATAAAGCACACATCTTAAAGGAAAAGACTCACTAATCTGATGTCAGAATTTAAAACATTTGCAAAATAAAAAACCACGTAAAAATGAAAAGATAAGCCAGAGACTGGGAAAACCCTTGAGAGGTTACATAAATAAAAATGTATGGTCTCCAAACATCATTGAATATTTGAGGAGGGCATTCAGAGGCCAGGCACTGCTGAAGACTTGTCACGTGGAGAGATTAGCTGCAGAGTGAGGATGAAAACCTTAACCGACCGTGGATCCGCACAGGCCTTCATTGGTCACTGTGAGTCACGCTTTGCTCTGGTGTCCTGACACCTGGCTGTCTCTTTCGCTCCACCCTTGAACTCTGAGGGAAGCCAAGGTCCCAGAGGGCGCTGACCCTCAGTTTCCTGGTTGTAGGTGATAACAGGTGCGGTTCACTACTGCACACCGTTTTTAACAAGCCCTAAGCAGGCAGCAAATGTTAATGTAAATGTGTTAAAGTTGGGAAAGCAACAGCTGCTCCCTGTGGTAAGAGACCTGGCCTCTTAATCCACAGAAGGGCCCCAGGCTAGGTGCTGTTACTCTAACCTTGTGGAGGTCAGAGGTCGGAGGTCGAAAGGCCTTCCAAGTAGGATGGGAGGCCTGGCTCACATTCTGGGCTTCCTGTGGCATCTCTCAGGCCAACTCATCCTCCCTTCCTGTAGTGTGCACCTCTGTGTGTGTTGGGGGAGGGATGCAGCTCACATAGCCCAAGTTGACCTTGAACTCACTAAACAGCCATGGACGGCCTAACACTCCTGACCCTTCCTCTCTCAAGTGCTGGAACAACAGGCTCCTGTCCCAATGCTTGGCTCCTTATGGAGACCACCCAGAACCCTGAGAATTTGCATAAAAGGCAGAGGTGTCTCTGAGAACCCCAGTGGGGAGGTGGAGGCCCACCCCCTTCAGTGCTGTTGCTCTGTGGTGTAGGCAGAGGCCCCTATGTTGTTCTTCTCTCTGAACTAGAGCGGTCCTGCGGTTCTGGGCCCACACCCCTCATGTTTCCAGTGATCTCTGGCCCAGATGTTACACAGGGAGGGGGGGCAGGTTTTATGATTTGTGCAGTCATCATGAGCTCTGCATTTGTGGACAACAGGAGGCTCTTACGGGCTTTAAAAGACAGCCGGTGTCATGATCCACACACCATAGACCACACACACACCCCACACACTCACATACCACATAATGCTCCCTACACACCATACAAACACACACACACACACACACACACACACACACGCACACACGCCAGAGCTAAGACTTCATTACGCCATACAGTGGACTGATACCAGATTGCTCAGGATGTCAGGGCGGGACTTCGCTGGACTCTGCTCAGGTGGCAGCATCTGAGTCACAGGTGGAGTGATGTGTCCTGACTTGGCTCACCTGTGTCCTAGAGCTGTCAGCAGGGAAGGTGTGGGGTGTGGGGTGCTCCGGCACCAAGGTGGGGAGCTTCCAAGGCCTGGGGGAGGCGCCTCAGGGAGCCAGCAAGCTCCCTCCCTGCTCTGCACACCCGCTCTGCAGGGCTGGCCTGATTCTGCCTTCCCTCCACACAGGCCTCTCCCTGTGTCCTTGGCCCAGTCTTGAGAAATCAATACCGACTGGCCTATTGTTCAGTGGGTGAGGTGGCTTCATTAGAAGCGGCTGAGACAAGTCAGAAAACCTAGGGACTCTGGTCCTCCTTATTTCCCGCCAGGCAACATTTATTTATCTTTTCACCAGAAAACTTTTAAAACCTCTTCTGTCTATCAAGACCTAAAAGGGCCAACGTGGTTGACATGCAAACGCTCCCAGCTCACCACACCAGTGAGAGGCTCCCGGGTTGGAACACATGATCACACCCATCTCCTCAGCCCTCTCTCTGACTCCGCCATCCCCTGTGGTTTCTTTGTCTCCTCTGCTCTTGCAACTTCAGTCAAGCAAGCCGTTACCATCTCATGCTGCACCCGGGTACCTTAACAACAGCAGAATGCACATGAGCGGGCCAAATCCCAACCAGCTTCCATCTGGGAGGGGCAGGGCAGATAAAGCTACCCTAGAGCAGTGTAAGCCAGAGGGGGTAGGGTGATCTCACACAATGTCAGTGCTGGCTCCATGATCACCGCTGGGGATTCAGGCCTTGGCAGCAAAGATGGGTGGGCAAGACCCGCGTTTCCATTGTCTTCACGTGGCTCAGGATGTTTATTTTTTACATGTTAAAAAATATTTTGTTTGGGGCTGGAGAGATGGCTCAGTGGTTAAGAGCATTGCTTGCTCTTCCAAAGGTCCTGAGTTCAATTCCCAGTGACCACATGGTGGCTCACAACCATCTGTAATGAGGTCTGGTGCCCTCTTCTGGCCTGCAGACATACACACAGACAGACTATTGTTTACATAATAAATAAATATTTTTAAAAAAATTTTTTTGTTTTTTGTTTTTTAAAAAAAACAGGTTCTCACTGTGCCAGAATGTTTAAATGGTGATCATGGGTGTCTGACTCACATACTACTGTGAACATTAAGTAGTTAATGCCACTCAAGCCTTTAGTAGGATGTATGGCAGATAGTATACACGCTTGCTAAACGATGACCCTGCTGTGCACATCCCATGACCTTGGTGGGCTCTGAAGGAAAACAAGGAGAAAAGTGCCAAAAATAGTTGTTTGTTTGAAGACAGTCTCACTGAGGAGTCCTGGCTGGCTTTGAACTCACAGAGATACAGCTACCTCTGCCTCTCAGGTGTTGGGCCGATGTATGTCACTTTGCCCAGCCCAAAAATGTTTGAGCAGTGTCCACATCTTCAAAGCAAGCAGGTGGCCTCTGAACATAGAGCATCCAGAAAGAGGCACCCTCGTAGACAGGGAGTCACACTAGAGGGCTCACCCTCGTAGGCAGGGAGTCACTCCAGAGGGCTCACCCTTGTAGACAGGGAGTCACACCAGAGGGCTCACCCTCGTAGACAGGGAGTCACACCAGAGGGCTCACCCTCGTAGACAGGGAGTCACACCAGAGGGCTGACCCTCAGAGGCAGGGAGTCACACCAGAGGGCTCACCCTCATAGACAGGGAGTCACACCAGAGGGCTCACCCTCGTAGACAGGGAGTCACACCAGAGGGCTGACCCTCGGAGGCAGGGAGTCACACCAGAGGGCTCACCCTCGGAGGCAGGGAGTCACACCAGAGGGCTCACCCTCGTAGACAGGGAGTCACACCAGAGGGCTCACCCTCGTAGGCAGGGAGTCACACCAGAGGGCTCACCCTCATAGACAGGGAGTCACACCAGAGGGCTCACCCTCGTAGACAGGGAGTCACACCAGAGGGCTCACCCTCGGAGGCAGGGAGTCACACCAGAGGGCTCACCCTCGTAGACAGGGAGTCACACCAGAGGGCTCAGAAAGGAGCCACCTGCCCCGGTGAGGTTTCTATCTCTTCAAGGCCAGCAAATAATTTTATTGCCTACCCGGCTCAGGCTGGCTGACCATGGCTGCTGAGATTTCAGCTCTAACAGGGCAAAAGAAGTCCTTCAGCACAAAGATGTTGTGATCTACATGGGCTGTGCCTCTCCTGGGGCAGAAGGGAAGAACGGATTCACAAACACCACCTGTATTCCAAGACTGACGGAGGATTCCAGGAGTCAGGCAGACCCAGAATTTATGTCTGTGTTGATTGGCATGACCAAGAATCCTTTACTTACTGAGCCATCTCCCTGGCCCCGGTGAAATACTTTTATGCAGATAATAATGATATCCAGGTCTGTTTCTGGTACCCAGATCATCACTTAGCTGTCAGCAGCAGGTCCTGGAGTCACGTTCATATTCAACTACGCGCTGTGCCAGTATCCTCCAGAGGTAGGGTCCCTGCACTCCAGCAATAACAATTTAAGGATAAATAGGAGTTCTGACCTGGAATTGACCTCTCCTGCCCCTCAACTCCCAACTCCCACCCCTGTCAGGGCTCAGGAACTCAGGCCCAATCGTGGTCTGACTGTGAGACCTGCTGGCTGCCCACCAGGGGTTTCAGGACCCCTCCTGAAGTCCAGCGAAAATCAGTGTGTGTCCCCTTAAGTCAGGTACTATGGTGGAGAAGGTCATTTGAATTGTAGAAGCCATTGGGGAGGCTTTTTTTTTGTTTTTTTTTTTTTTTTTTTTTTAGTGTGGTAATTTTTCTTCTTCTTTTCAAACCTCGCTGGAAAGGATGTAAGTTAATTGATCAAACTAAAGCTGTGTGAGTCCCTTGTTCTCTTTTCTGCAGCCAGGTGGAAGCGCGCATCTTTGATGTGTGTGGATTAACACCTTCCTCGGCCCCTCCCTTCAGATCTTCCCTCTCATCCTGAGTAAAGAACTGCGAAGGCACTAACAGCTCCAAGAATTGCCTGGGGGTGCAGGCCAGGGCGGGAGGAGGGCTGGAGAGCTCTCTTCCTCTTCTACTATTTCGGGGGAATTCATCCCAGAATAGGTAAGGCAAAATAGCTTGCTAATTAATGTGCAGTCTCTTGGACACAGGAAGCAGCACACTATTCTATGTCCCCCTGCAAGGCTGAACACTGCAATGGCCCCACCCCACTCTTCCCCAGCCCAGCTTCTCCACTGCACAATCCCACACACTGCTGGAGAGGGCCTGTGGTTGTAGATGAGGAGGACCAGGGATCTAGGGTTGGGGGATGACAAGCCTGGCTAACGAGGATAACGGTTTGAAACAGTCCTTGTTTTATTTGGGTAAGTTCTCCTTCTCCAACCTTGGGCAGGGTTTGCGCTTGCTAGCCTGGGAGCTGGAGCTGTCCAGAGATAACACGGCTCTGACAAGACTTTCAGTTTCCAAGAGGTCTCCCTGCAGTATCAGAGTTAATTCTGAGTTATTCAGACCCAAGGAATTTTGTTCAACCCACTCCTACCCGGGAGCACCAATCTGGGTTCCTTACATACATTCGTCTCCTCACCTTAAAGATTCTGTGTATTCCAGATTCGGCCAGATGCTTCTCATCTTGGGAATCCTGAGTCTGCAGATGGGATGCCCCACCCTCTACCTTCATCCCTATGTCAGCTCAGAATTAGCTTTGCCATTAACTTGATGTGGAAGAGAAAGAGGAAGTGGACAGAGAGGGAGACAGTGGCTAATAGAGAGACACCCTTCACTATGTCTCTGGCCATCTAGAAGGGTAAACAAAGACAGCCCTGCCCCTGTGCTCACCTCTCTTAACTTCACATCCCATTGTGACTTGTGGTCTTCCCAGCATCTAGCCTGGTCTCCACTGCTAAGTCTCCTTGGTCCTTCTCTTCCTTCTGACTCCCAGACCATAGATGGTAATACAGGCAGTCAGCCATACTCCATCCTGGATAAATTGTCATTTCTCCCTTACTGGGTGGGTTACTGCCCATCTCTTCCCACAGGGTTAGTCCCAGGTATGAGCACACAGATGCTATGGGACAATGGTCTTGTATCCTGTTGCTTGTATTATTTTAATAAAACACTGATTGGCTAGTAGCCTGGCAGGAAGTGTAGGTGGGGCAACCAGGCAGGAAGTAGAGGTGGGGTGATGAGAACAGGAGAATTCTGGGAAGAGAAAAGAGTCAGTCTGAAGTTGCTGAAGGAAACCAGACACAGAAAAAGCAAGATGAGAATGCCTCACTGATAAAAGTCTACAAATGGCACCCAATGTGGGGCAACTGCATCTATATAAAACCTGAGAGAGCTTGGGAAATAATTCTAGACAAAAAAAGAGCAGAGTTAAGCATAGCTTCTTGGTAGCATTTTCTCAGGTGGGCTCTGTTTGCTAGAAGCAAGTGCGTCTCATTTAAGAGAGGCTTCCTGACTCAGCTTTAGCTGCAAAAACTTTGCAGCTCTTTTAAGAGGCCCTGCCACAAAACATTTAAATGGTGTTTGTGAATAGCTGACAGCATGCTTCTTAGTGGTGGTGGCATGGACCTTAAATCTCCATAGAGTTGTGGCAATGACCATGGCTCTGGCTGGTACCTCTGCTGTGAGGCTAGACTCTCAGAAAGCTAAGGAATGTGGTGTATCCAACTGCCAAAGCCACGGCTCTAATCCTAGCCACATCGCTTAGCAAATTAAAGACTCATGTGATCAGAAAAAGAGAGAGATACAGTAAAGATAGATTCAGATGAAGAAAACCTCTAAATGGTTGGCCATATGTTTAAAAATATATGTAGGCTTGAGATAGAAAAGAAAAATGATAAAGTCCTTAAAAAAGAAAGAAGGAGAGTAGTTGGATGTGGTGGCACACACTTTTAATCCCAACACTTGGGAGCCAGAGGCAGGTGTATCTCTGTGAGTTCAAGGACAATTTGGCCTATAGGGTGAGTGCCAGGACAGGCAAAGATACACAGAGAAACCTAGTCTCAAAAAACCAAAAATTAAAATTAAAAATAAAAGTAAAAAAAAAAGAAATAGAGTTTAAAATAAAGCCACATGAAGATGGAAAAATACACAGAGTCTGGATACTGTATGTTATTGTTGTTGGGCCAAAATTATCTCAGGACCTATACCTTGAGGCCTGTAGGATCTGGCTCGAGTTTGAGGGATAGTCTCAAAGCTACTGAAGATGAGACAGCAAAATCTATGTAGACGTCCCTCCAGCCAGAGGAAGGGCTTGGCTGTCTCTTGTTGGTTGGAGGTATCCCCACATCGTACGATGTCACTTAACCTATATAAGCTGATGCTCACAATAATAAACTGAGTTCCTGCTTTGACTTGAGTCCCTATCGCGTCTGATTGTCCTGCCTAGTGGGGCTGTGGATCTGATTGTCCTGCATTGTGGGGCTGCGGAATAGGCAGATAGTGCACTCTCCTTTCCCTGAGGAATAAGGTTAAGGAGGCCTGGCAATGGTATTGTCTTCGAATTGTTTGATGTCTGAGGAAGGAACAAAAGCTTCTAAAAGACACTTGATTACAAATGCTGCTGAATTAATCCAACATATATATTTTGAATATGCTTTGACTTTAAAATTTAACTCAAAAGTTATGTTACCTTGGAAAAGATGTTTTGCTTCTGTTTCCACAGGAAATGAGAGACTGTGGATTCATTCTGGGCTAAGAAATATCAGGCTTGATCAAGGAAGACCCCCTGAGAAATATCTGATAGGATCAGATGGCCCAGATGTCTGAGTTCTGCATCCAGAACAGCCTCAAGACTGCTGGCTGAGATGATCAACCCTCAAAGAATACTCCAGTCAGGACTTAACCATAATTCAAAATTTCCTTTAGGCCCCCATAAGATTATCAGTGTCTCCAATCAGCAGGAAGTAGCCTAGAAAACTATACCCACATTCCCAAAAAAATGGATTATGGATTTCTTTTTTGTTTAGAATGTTGGTTACAAGTTGTTATGGATAATGGCCAGGAAGAAAGCTAAACAAAGGAGATTAGATTCAGAGTTCTTGTTTTAAAAAAAGGGGGGGAGTGCTGTGGGACAATGGTCTTTTATCCTGTCACTTGTATTATTTTAATAAAACACTGCTTGACTGGTAGCCAGGCAGGAAGTATAGGTGGGTTGACCAGGCAGGAAGTAGAGGAGGGGCAACAAGAACAGGAGAATTCTGGGAAGAGGAAAGAGTCAGTCTGCAGTCAGCAAAGGAAGCCAGACACAGAAGAAGCAAGATGAGAATGTCTCACTGATAAAAGTCTACACACACACACACACATACACACACACACAAGCATGAATGCACCTCCTAAATACATCTTTTTTACAGAATTGCACTTTTTGGTAGAACCATTGACACTTTGGAGTCAGAGAATTTTGCTCTAGGGAAAACATAAACCTTCTTGGTCATATTGGAAGCAACAGAATCCCTCAGTTCATGGTGTCTGCCCTGTGTGATGTGCTCAAGGCATAGTCACAGGTGTTGTTTTTATCTAAGTAGTTCTATTTACCAATAAAGACCTGGGAGTCAGATGTTGGGGTGATAACCTGTTAGATCTGAGAAGCTGAGAAGTGACCAGATGACCTTCCTTTTTGGCTGTAGACCCAGCAAGAGAGCTTCTCTCCACCTATCCCAAACTTCCTAAGTCCCTTCCTACTCCTTCCTGTGCATCTCTCTACCCATCTTCCCAGGTCCTCTCAACTCCCTATGGCTAATTCTTATCAACTAGTTGCTGGCTCCGTCCCCTGATTCAAGGCTAATTTTATTAGCACAGTCTTGGAGTTTCATAGTGTGATCAAATATCACACAACATGCAGGCATTCTCCCTGATTCACATCTCTGAGGCCCTAAAAGGAGACAGAGAAGTAGCCAGGGTCATCATTTCCTTCCACAGTTGGGGAAACTGAGGCAAAGGATAATTCAGAACCCTTTCTAATATAGTCTGGGCTTTTTCAGGGCTCCTGTTTAGGGCTGGCTTCCTCTGCACTTGGGTCTTCATGCAATAGCTCCAGCCTCCCCAGGACATGACCAACCCTTATCACTTTAAGAGGCAACTTTGCCTGTCACAGTAGACGTTCTGTAGACAGTGACAGTGTCTCAGAGGCTGCTCTTCCCCAGACCTGGAGGTAGAGGTGGCCATAAGCATGAGGCGGGACAATTCCTGAGAGCTGGCAAGATCCTGACAATCTGAGTCACAAGTACAGAGCCAAGGTTGTCTGATTTCTTCAACAATATCAGAATCATAAGCCTAGCCTCTCTCCAGCCCTTTGAGGGGACAACCCAAAAGCTAGTCCTCAATATATGTTTTGGTAAAAGATTTAGGGCACTTGCAAAGGAGTTGTGAGCCCTAAAATGCCCCAAGATCTGAATACTAAGCTCCAGTGGAGACCCCAGGCTCTGCAGTATTGGGGGGAGCAGCCAGGAACGAGGGCTTTGGTATGAGTACTTGCCTATTCAGGTAGTCAGTGGTGATACTGACTGTGGGATTACCATTTCCTGAAGATCCCCTGACCCTTGTCTGGGGTTGGAGAGATAGCTCAGCTGTTAAGAGCACAGGCTGCTCTTACAGATGACCCAAGTTTGGTTCCCAGAACCTGCATGGTTGGCTCACAACCACCCATGCCTCTGGTTTTAGCAGATCTGATCCCCTCTTCTGACCTCTGCAGGCACTATACAGACATTGTGCACATTCATACAGGCAGACAAACACTCATAAAATGAAAATAAATAAATCTTTAAAAAGAAAAAATCCTGGCAGGGTGGTGGTGGCACATGCCTTTAATCCAAGTACTTAGGAGGCAGAGGCAGGCGGATCTCAATGAGTTCGATGCCGACCTGGTCTACAAGGTGAGTTCCAGAACAGTCAGAGCTGCTATACAGAGAAACTGTCTTGAAAAACAAAAAAGCAAAACAAAAAAAGAAAAGAAAAATGAAAAATCTGTCTCTGTTTTTCTTTGTCTCTGTCTCTGCTAGTTTTTCTTCCTTCCTATCTCCTTTCTCTTCCCAACCCCCACACTCACACTGGTTCTACTTGGGCTAATTGTCCATTCCCTTGCTTTTCCTCTCATTAAAATTAATAATTTTCTCTGTATACAGAACTTCCACATTCACAGCAGTTTTAGCACTGTTAAAAAATTCAATGACTTTCCTTATCAATTTAATTATTTCAACACATTGTTCAAGTTAATTAACTTTTCAGAGTTGATTTAATTTTGTAGTCACAAAGGGTTTTTAAGCTCAAGAAAGATGGTTTTTTTAAGAGTCAATAATACAAAATGAGTGTGATTGCTATTGAAGTTTGAGCTGTAAAAAAAAAGAGAGAGAGAGAGAGATAAATCTGCATTTTCCAGTCAGGGCACCAGCCACCACCCACATGTCAATCTCCTAATAGTTTGTGTATTCCTTTTTAAAAATATAAGTGAAAATATGTGATTTATGCCCTTTAGTATCCCTTGACATCATGACTATTTTACAACATAATTAAAAAGCCTAGGTGTAGTTTCAATGCCTCCTTAACATTCATTTTCATGTTGCGTGAATTCCTTAGGCAACCCTAACTTGCCAACATTTAGCATGTTCTTCCTTATCATCGGGGCACAGAGACAAACATGTCTGTGTGAACCTCTGACCCCAATGTGTCTGTTTTCTCCAGCAGCTTCTTAGAATCAAAGTTCCTGGGTGAAAGGGCACAGGCTCATGTTTTGGAGTTTCTCGATACCAGTTGCTAAATTGCCTTCCAAAAGGGGTGGAAGAGTCGAATGGCCACCATGGTGTCTGCACATGGCTCTGCTGGGCGAGAGCTTCGAGAACTCGCTGGTTTCTTCTGTCTCTCTTGGTGATCTGAGCATCCTTCCCAGCTGTTTTGAGTGATGGTTTGTCCCCATACTCTCTGTGGATTTTGGTGTAAAATCCTGCCCATGGTGGTAAGTTGCTGGGCATCCTTTCATCTCTTACATCTTCCAGTTTTTTATTTATTTAATTATAGTGTTTATGTGTGTGAGAGCATATTTAAGTGTTCCACATGTGTGCACATGTGGGTGCTGGGAATTGAACCTTCATCCTTGGCAAGAGCAGCAAGTGCTCTTAACTACAGCGCCATCTCTCCAGACCCCATCTGCTGCTACATCTTAGACAAACACCTTTGCCTCTTTATGAAGTTTTTGGTAGTGGACAGTAGTTTATCAGTCTTTTCCTTTGAAAAGAGCCAAACAATAAAGAACAATATAAAAACATACACCAAAGCTTCAGGTAAAGAATAGGAAGTGCAGGAAGATGCACATGAGCATTGCAGTCTGCTTTTTCTGAAATGCATCTGTAAATCCAGATGAACATGCAGCTCTTCGTTGATATTTTTCTTTTCAAATGGCTTTTAGAAATATATCCCAGCAGTAATATTCTTCACTGATGTGCTGAGTGTTGCATAGGTTACGTTCTGGTGTGTGTTGAAGCTGTCTACCCACAGCAAGTGCCTGGATTTCTTTCCAGTCTCCGTGATTGACAGAGCACCCAAGAGCAACTTAAGGGAGAAAGGGCTATTCAGACTTACAGTTTTAGAGGGATATAGTCCATCGTGCCTTGGAGGATACAGCCACAGGCAGGGAAGGCACGATGGCAGGAGCAGGAAGCTGGCTGGTCACATTGCATCCATACTCCAGAAACAAAGAGGAATGGGAAGTGGGGCCAGGCTTTCTTCAGTGATGCTCCACCTCCCAAAGGCTCCACAACCTTCCCAAACAGTGCCACCAGCTGTGGAGCAAATGCCCAAACACGTGTGCAGACGGGACATTTCACCTTTGAACCATGCTAAGCATCTCCACTCTCAAATCCAACATCTGAGAGTTCCCTCTTCTCTGATCTCAGGGAGGAACGGTCCAATTCTGCCAGGGTTGCTTTCAACATCTGCAAAACTGGCCATCACTGTGCTTCCCAGGGCTCTAGCCTGGGTCTAGATCCTTCACTCCCTCAATCTTCAACAACTCTGCTGCCTGACTTGCAACTGTCACGCTCTTCCTTACAGATCTGTTTTTATTTTGGTGGTGCTGGCGGTTGAACCCCGCTGATCTACAATCCCAGACCATTGCCCAAGTCTTGGTATTCAGCCCATCCTCTCACTCAGCTTTAGATCAACTGCCTCCTGAGGGCCTGTGTGGAAAGAGATCTCAGAATCCATCATTCCAAAGCCGAGCAACTCATCCATTTCACTACAGCTCCTGTGGCTCGGAAGCTATCATTCAACCTGCACATTATCTATGTGGCAGTCTGGGGATCAAACTCAGGGCCTTATGCATGCCAGACTACTCCCTGAGCTGTGTGCTCAGTCCCTGAGGGTGATTCCTCTCTAGGTTTGGGGGTTGCTGTGTGCCCTACGACCTCAGTTCTCCATCGAGGTCAAGCAAAACTACTGGTTTTTCAATTCTTTTCCTCTTTTTCTCTTTGAGAGTAAGACTGTTTGTAGATGGAAGTTTTTGCCCTGCCTGGTCCTGCACTTTTGGGATAATTCTCTTTTACACTATAAAGATTTGTCACTCATATTGGTTTAATAAAATGCTGATTAGCCAGTAGCCAGACAGGAAGTATAGGCGGGGCAACCAGACTAGGAGAATTCTGGGAAGGGAAAAGGCAGAGTCAGTCACCAGCCAGACGCAGAGGAAGCAGGATGAGAATGCCTTACTGAGAAAAGGTACCAAGCCATGTGGTTAAACATCCAAGAATTATGGATTAATTTAAGCTATAAGAGCTAGTTAATAATAAGCCTGAGCTAATAGATCAAACAGTTTATAATTAATGTAAGCCTCTGTCTGTTTTTTTGGGACTGAAGGGTTATAGGAGCAGGTAGGACAGAAACTTCCATCTACAAATTATGATTTCCAGCTTTTATATATCAGATATAAAATTTTAAAAAGGATTTATTTTTCAGGAAGTTTTTTAAAAAAAAATTCTGCATGCGAGAAGCCTGCCTGCTGCCTTGCAGTGTGGGAGATCGAGTGCCACCACCATGAGCAAAAAGAATGCAGGTAGAGAGGGGAGACGGAGACAAGCAGACTGGTTTGTTTGCTGTGGAGGGAGGTGGAACTGGAGATGCAGTGGCGGTGAGCAACAGGCCTAAGCTACGGTCCGAACACAGTGATGTCCCGGCCCACGTCTGGGTCTGTGGCTCTACTGCAGCCAGAGTCTGTGTTGATGTCCAAGACCCATGGTACCACCAAAGGCCATGGGATGTCTATGGTCTGAAGCCATGGTGATGTGCTAGCACCATCCCTCACCTGGGCAGTGTGGGAGAGCTGGCTCTGGTGGTGCGGGCTGACCAGCTGGGCAGCCACCTAGGCTCAGATTCAGGGCTTTGAGTTGGCCGACCCCAACAGCTGCCCCACCTGTGAACTACTGTAACACTCGGAGGGGCCAGTCTGCAGATCCATAGCTGCAGGACCTCCATGACTTGGGACAACAGCAGGTTATCTGAAAGGAGTCTTGGGTCCAGTATTGATGGTATAGCAGAAGCCAGAGGCCTTGAACCAGACCAACGACTCATTGCGATGAACATTTGCAAGTAAAGCTGTGCGGGCAAAGGGGTAGACTCCACAGCACCCTGCAGATTGCAGTGCCATTGTGACAAATGAGTATGGGATGGAGAGGCAGGCAAGACGGAGGAGCAGAGCGGTACCTGCACAGCGGAGCTGCAGACGAGGCTGCTGAGATAGGAGAGAGAGAAGGCTCCGGCTGATAGAAGGGCAGGTTGCGCCCAGATGGGTCAGCGAGATATTTCTGTTGCTTGTTTGTTTTTATGTTTTTTAACTTCCTTTTGGGGAGGGGCCACAAGGATGCAGGGCAGATATGGAAGGACTGGTAAATGGGTGGGATTGGGGTACATAATGTGAAATTCCCAAAGAGTCAATAAAAACTTACGTTAAAATAAGTTCTGCATTCAGATTGCTTAATGGTTACAGGACTACGAACCATCAAGGAGGTTGGATTTGTAGTTAAAGGCTCTCAAAAACAAAAGCTCTGGGCCCAGATAGGTTCCCCTAAGGATTTTACCAAACACTGAATAGTCCTGAAGCTTTGATATTTGTTAAATGTTCCGTCTGAATGACTTCAAGATGTGGTCCTCTCTCTTTATCATTGTAGCCTAAAACATGCTCCCACTTCGGGTATCTGTGTATTTTTGTCTTCAGGGTGGAACATTAGAATATTCCAGGCTTGCATGCTCCTGAAACAGCTACAGAATTCACTTTGCATTTCAGCTCATTTTCCTATTGTTCTGCTTGGATGTTATCTCCCTCCCCCTCCTCTCCCCACAATGGTTTTGTGGATGGAATTTGAAGCATGAAGATAGGAACATAGGAACCAATTGCCCTTCGAGAGAAGCATGGCACAGTGTGTCATATTTCTGCCAACAAAGAGAGAGAGACAGACACAGACAGAGAGACAGAGAGACAGAGAGAAGGAAGGGAGAGACAGAGAGAAGGGAAATCCAGACAGTAGGGCAGGAAGGCAGAGGTGGCATACTTTTCGATCCTAGCGTAGAAGAGGTAGAGGCAGGAGGATGGAGAGTTCAAGGCCAGCTTGGGAGACACAGTGAGTTCCAGGATTGTCTGAGATGGCAAATCTGATTTTCCCTAATATGAAAGAAAAGAGATGTAGGACAACTTTTAAAACTTTGTATTAAACTTTCACTTAGCGATTGGTGGTGTTTGTGGGCAAGGGTGCCACTGGGAACAGGTAGAAGTCATAGGGCAACTTGTGGGGGTCAGCTCTCTCCTTCAATCATGCAGGCCCCAGGGATTGAACTCAGGTTGTGGGTTTGCCATCTGTCATCTTTACCCACTAATCCATCACTCTCATTGGGTTACATTTACCCCCACCAAGGGTCCCTATGTGGCTGGAGAAGGCATTAACATTGCATAGTGGGGTCACGGGTTTTATTCCTGAACCCCTCCTTTTCCTCTCAGCCATGGCAGAGCAAGGCAGGGGCCTGATGCAGTTTGGGGCAGACCCAGCAGCTCCGTTCTAGGCCAGTGGAAGTCTCTGGTAGATCCCAGGGCAGTGTCTCAGGCTGTGTTGGAGGAGGGGCCCCCTTGCTCTTCCCAGCTGCCTGGCTAGCATAGACCCAAAAAAATCACACAGGAACTGTATTAATTAAAACACTGCTTGGCCCATTAGCTCTAGTTTCTTATTGGCTAATTCTTACTTACATCTTAATTTAACCCATCTTCATTAATCTGTGTATCACCACAAGGTTGTGGCCTACCAGCAAAGTTTCAGCACATCTATCTACGGCGGCGGCTTCATGGCGGCTCCCTCTCCACCTTCCTTCTCCCAGCATTCAGTCCAGTTTTCCCCGCCTACCTAAATTCTGCCCTATCAGGCCAAGGCAGTTTCTTTATTCATTAACCAATAAAAGCAACACATAGACAGAAGGACCTCCCACACCAAGGCTGTACATCTGCTTCACCCAGGGAATGTTCTCCTGATACCAGGAGACTAATTCATGAGTTTGAGGCCAGGTCATGCTGCTCCATGGAACCTGCACTCTGGGCATCCCTTGGTCTCCCAGAGCAGGCCTCCTAAGACAACCTTGGGAACCATAGGAAGGCTTCTTCTGGATGTTTTTGTACAGCTTTCTCTCTCATTGCCTGTTCCTGGAAAACAAGAAACAGGAGTTTATCTCTATTGTTATTTCCTGATGAGCACTGAGATCCTCAGCTCTATCCACAACCAAGACTAGGAGCTTGGAAGGCAGGAAGAGAAGCTGCTATTTCTCCCTGGAACTGAGACCGGCACCTCCCAGACAGCAGGCTAGACCCTTGCAAAACAATTATTTTTCTATTTCAAAAAAGGTGGGTTTTTGTGTGTGTGTGTGTGTGAGTGTGTGTGTGTGTGTACACGTGTAAAATGTGGGATGCACACAGATATCAATGGTTGATATTAGATATTTCCCCGCTTATTCTCTGCCCTACTTTTTTAAAAAAAGATTTATGTGTATAACTACTTGCGCACATGTATTTCTGTGCACCACATGCTTGCAGGTGCACCTGGGAGCCCCTGGAGCTGGAGTTACAGATGGTTGTGAGCCATCACGTGGGCACTGGGAACTAAACCTGAGTCTCCTACAAGAACAGTAAATGCTCTTATAGCCCCTGAGCCATCTCTCCAGCTCCTCGCCACCTCATTATTTTGAGACAGAGTCTCTCACTGAATGCAAAGCTCACTAAATAAGCTAGGCTAGCTGGCCAACGAGCTTGAGACAGGCGGACGTCTCTGACTGCACCCTCAGAGCCTGGCTCTGTGGGTGCAGGAGGTTGAACTCAGGCCTTCATACATTGTCTGGCAAGCACTTTACCAAACCGCCTCTCCAGCCCTAGAAAAACTTTTTCTGTCTCTGGCTTGCACCTCCCGGAGCTCTCCCTGGCCTGTCCCTTCCTGCCTCCAACTCTGTTTGTCCAGCATTGTCCCCTTTGCCTTCCAGCTCCTGAACAGGGCATCCTGCTTGTGAGCCTTTGCTGAACAAGATCCCCTGACCAGAGTGGACTGTCCGTGAGCGGTCTCTGCCAATAGTTTGGAACAAATCTGGTAAGTGGGTTTTCTTATCTAATGTCGATAGCATACACGGTCAGCTCTCACCTACACTTTGTTCAGCCCTTGATCTGTGGAAGCAGCTGGTGGTGAGACATTGGCCAAAGGTAATTGATTTTATCAAGGAATTGCACCTCCAACAGCTCAGGGGACCCAGGAACAGAGTTCCAAGGAAGTAAGACCTGCCATTTGCCAGGTCTTTTCTTAGATAGGCCGTTCCTCTGTCTTTGCCGCATGAGGGCTTGTGATGTAATGCCAACGTGGCTGAGTCCTATGAGATAAGGTGGCTAAGTGCCACGAAGTCAAATCACCAGGTAGCGGGCCCACCTCCCTCCCTTTCTGGGAAATTGGACATCACAAGACCCCATGCCCCTTTGATGGCCACAGGAGCCTGACCGTCCAAGAAGGGAGCAGTCCTCCCACTTTCTTTTCTGAGGCTTGTCTATGATGTCAGTCCACCACCAAACAGGGTCCTTTCTGGGCCCCAGAGTCAACCATCCCCAGACAGAATATTCTAGATTGTCAGTCTTTTTTCTTTTTGTCACGGTTTTGTGCAGTCTGAAGACCTGCATAACAAGGAGGTGGGGGTGCCATTCTCACAGCCAGAGATGAACTGTGATACAATGCCTTTTATGCAGGAACTTTACGGGTGTGGAGCACTCTTGGTTTGGGGTCAGCTTCCTAGCCATGTGACCAGTGTAGGCCTGGACAACTGAATCATTTTCAGGAGGGTTCCACACTGCTGTGCTCTACAGCGACTGTTTTGACCCTCCTTACAGTTTTGAACAGGAGTCTCACATCCTTCATTTTGCCCCGAGACCCAGCACCTCACATGCCACACTGGGCTTCTGTATGTCCAAGAATGCCCATTCTTTGTTCCTCTCTTATATATTAGTTATTTTGCATTTTCTGTTAGCAAACACCCATGTAGACGGTTTATGGGAGGAAAGTCTTATTTTAGCGACTTCAACCCACCGTGGAGGAATAGCATGAATAATAAAAACCCAGGGACAGATATTGGGGTTCGACTTGAAGATCAGAAAAATAAAAGCAGCCAGCCACTGACTCTTACCTCTACCTCAGACTGAAAATGGGCAAGATCCTGTCTCCACAAATCCTGAAGACTCCACATGCCACACTCCACACTCCACTGAGCTCCTGTTTCTTCTTCCTCATATTCCTCCCTGCCCAGCCGTATCGCTCTTGTCTCCACCTCCCAAGGGCTAGGATTAAAGGTATGTGATTACAAGTGCTGGGATCACCTTTATGTGAGCTCTGTTTCTCTGTTAGACAGATTCAATCTTGTGCAGCCCAGAGTGACCTTGAACTCACAGAGCTCTGTCTGCCTCTGTCTCCCGAGTCCTGGTGGTTAAAGGTTTGTACCACTACTCCCTAGTCTGTATGGCTGACTAGTGTGGTGGCTTTGCCCTCTGATCTTCAGGCAAGCTTTATTTATTAAAACACTTCGTCCATGCCAACATGAGTATGGGACAGACTGCTGACGTGGTGACCAGGAAGCAGAGAGGGCCCTAGATTCAGGTCCTGGCTACAGCTGTGACCCACTTCCGCCAGCTAAGTCCCACCCACCTCTCAATGGTTCCCCAACATCCCCAAGTAGCCCCACCCACTGGAGACCAAGCTCTCAAGACATGAACCTGTGGTGGACAGTTCAGATTCAAACCATAACATACAGAAAACGAAGTGTGGAACTGTACGGTCAAAACATCATTCTTAAAAAGAACTTCAGACTTTTTAGCTGATCCCTGCTTTGAAGATGAGCCATTGGGCTCCCATCCTGACTACTGAAAGAGTGTGTGTGGCGTCTCTCTGGAAATGTTTGGGTCATTCCATCAGCTGCAGCCAAGGATCCTATACTGGGTTGTCGTCTCCCTGGATGGTGTCTATTGAATCCTCCTCCAGTATTACTGCTTACACCTTGAGAAGCTCTCAAGTAATTTGTTTTAAAAATGGATAGTTTGCTATTCCCCACTTAGATAAGAAAGGGTTCGGCCTCTCTATTTGCAATGTCTATCAGGCAAAGTGAAAACCAGGCCGCCTAGTATTCATGTCTTTTGTTGACAAACCAGCCTGCCTCCATCTTAGGCTTGAAAGCCATCTTTGAGTAAAGACAGACTAGGTTCATTCCTGTTTGTGATTAAATGTCTTCTCAGTTGCTTCTCACCTTTTGTCTCTGTCGGGGAGGAGGTTCCCTTGATCTTGTCTTCCACATTTCATCTCCCGGGAGAATACTCCAAGAGCCCCCCTTGGGGAGAAGGTGGGTGGAGGTCAAGTGGCAGCCACCAGCAGCAGGAGCTGGCTCCTTGCCCCCACCCTACTCCATCAGCATCTGCCTCCAGCAAATGCCATGTCTCTGGATCCTCCACAGTGAAATAATGAAAGGTTTGAAGGCTTGGTGAGTGTCCGGTCAATGCTGCTTCTTACTCCCCGTGAGTAGAGGGTGACCACCAGCTCTTCTGGTTGATGCCACCTCTTGCCTAAGCTTTGCCAATCTCCAGGTCAGATTCAGTCTCTGCACCTTGACAATAGGCTTTGTTTGTCTTGTAGTTGAGTTTAACAGGAAGCGCGTAAGGGAATTAGGGGCAGATGTTTGCTTGTAAACAGGCAGTGGCCCTGCAGGAAGGTATCCACACCTTACGCGAGTTCTTGAGTGAAGCCTGTGGCATGGACCACGACACTGGCTGCGCTGTTGGTACCGTTTTTGAATGCAGAACAGCTTTAATTATTCTGAACACAGCTGCCTCACCTTGCCATCTTGATCAAAACTTGGCCGAATAATGAAGCGATCCGCCTTTGTCATGTCTATCATTTTCTGACCACTGTAACCCACAGCATGCCAACCTGACCCTGTTATTTGTAATCCCTTGCAACACTACACAAAAAAAAGAATTAAAAAGGGGGTGAGAAGATTTTTGGTTATGTGTTGTGGGCTTCATTTCCCTTTGTGGATGTACCTGGTCCCTGTCTTACTTTATCCACACAAGGGATGGGTGGGGCTGGCGGGCAGAGAGAATAGGAGAAATCTAGGTTCAGAGAGAGAAGAGGAATGAAGGAAGAGAACGAGGAGAAAGAAAGGGACACACTTGGGGCAAGAAGTCAGGCAGCTACCAGCCAGGCAGTGGCCAGAGAGACACAAGAAGTAGTGAAAGTAAGATATAGAGAGAGAAAGTAAAAATCCCTAAGGCGAAAGGTAGATAGGAACAGGTTAATTTAAGTTAAAACAGCTAGCCAGAAATACGCCTAAGCTAGGCCGAACATTCATAACTAATATTATATCTCCATGCCGTGATTTGGGAGCTGGTTGGCGGCCCCAAAGAAAAAAGCCTGGTACAACCCATCTTTACTGTTAGGATGCCGTGGTCCCCGTCACCTGAGACGATCTGGTCATTCTTCACATTCCAGCCTGTATTCTGGCCACTGCTGTTGTGTGTACCCAGTCAGTATCCCACGGCGGCTCTTGCCATGCAAACCAGCTTGTTCTCCCGTTTCCCAGTAAAGGAGCTCCTGGACTTAGCAAAGGAATTCTAACCCACCAAGCAGATTAGAAAGCATTCCAGAAATGCAAGGGGAACCCAGGTCCTCACCAGCTGGGGGAGGGGCGTCTCCTGGCCCATTGTGAAGAGCAGGTTCTTACTGGAGAGGTGTTGAGCCCTGTGAAGTCCTTTGTTCTTCCTTCCTGGGTTCCCAGGTGTGCCTGACAGCCAAAACTGCTCTGCCCATCAAACCTGGCTGGCATGATGACCGGCTTCTGGCACGTAAGTCAGAAAGCAATAATGCGGCGGTTAGCAGTCAGTAGGTCAAGTGATGTTGACTCTCACATTACAGGGCCCATTTCATCCAAGGAAACCTGGCTCCAGGCCCATTTGGAGTCATCTCATGGATGTCAGGTTCAAGTGTGGAGGAATCTTTCCATGAGCACCACCTCTTGGGCATGAAGGGAGGGTAGAGGGGGCCCCGACGGGTAGAATGGCAGCTACCTGTAGCCTGAGGACTCTTCCCCCTCAGAGATGTACACTCACATCTAATTGGGAGCTTGGTTTTACTACAGGAAAGAGATTCAGGAGGACTCAGTGTGAAGCAGATATGGGCTCACAGAGCAGAATAAAAATGAGACAGGTCATCCAATAGTGCACGGGGGAAGGGCTCTGCACCAGTAAACGGTAGCATCTATAAGATTTGTGGCTTATGAAGGCAAAGGGCTCAGAGGGTGCACAGTTTACAATCTGTTCAAAGAGTAAGCAAAGTTTAAATATTAAATAAAAATATATGAGCTAGCTTACTATTTCTCTCAAAGAATTTTTCTCTTGTAAATAAACTGTGAGGCACATTGTTCAGGGGTGGGGGTAGAGAGACTATTGATCCTGATAAACTCAAAGGTTACATCTGTTCCAGTCCCAGTCAAACATGACCAATTTGAGGTCTCTGCCAGTCTTCATTTGTCAGCTGTGTAGAAATTCTGGTTCAGTTGGAAATGTAGACCACATTCCAGATTCTGGGGTGAGTTACCTTTATCCACTCTCCACATTCCTTTAATTTGATGTCTTAATTTTTTTTTTCCATCAGCAATGCAGAAGTTTGAAAAACATTCATCCCTCAACATTGCTGACTTCCTGGCTTGTACATCGATTCTAGCTGACCCTCTGGGCTTTTGAGTGAAACAGCACATTGAGGTGCCTTGTGATCCAAAGTTGTCCAGAAGCCTTCGAAGTTCCCCCATTGATAAGAATCTGGCATTTCCGCCGGGCGGTGGTGGCGCACACCTTTAATCCCAGCACTCAGGAGGCAGAGGCAGGTGGATCTCTGTGAGTTCGAGACCAGCCTGGTCTACAAGAGCTAGTTCCAGGACAGGCTCCAAAGCTACAGAGAAACCCTGTCTCGAAAAGCCAAAAAAAAAAAAAAAAAAAAAGAAAAAAAAAGAAAAAGAATTTGGCATTTCCCAAATCTTAACCTTTGCTTTGGTTTGCACAGGTCAATCCACAGCATAAGGACTGTCAGACAGCAATGAAACAGAGAGCTAGCTCTGACCTCAGTAGTGCCATGCTAAGGTGAGCAGAACCCCAGAGGCAAAAGTCCAACAGTATGCCACAGCCTCTGGAGGTTGGCCCAACTAGTCAAGCCAACAGGCCCAAATGCATGAATGAAGCAGAAACGACAGCTTCCAGACAGACTGTGAACCACCCTTTGACAGAAAGAAGCCTGTTCTCTAAAACAGCGACAAAACCACGCTGCTCTCCCTGCGTTGCTAGTTCTTGATTCCAAACCCAGAGCATGGCTGGAGTAGCCAGAGCTTGCCAGATGTGTCCTAGCAGGCTGGCACGCGGGAGGGTCCTTCAGCATCGTGAGTTGTCTAAGCCAGGTCATCTGGGACACAAGGGAAGGGTGACTCAGGAATTCATCCTCCAACACAGTAAAGTGAGACCCTACTGGGGCCAAACCACTCACCTGTAACAGGGTCGAGAAGGAGTGAACAAAACAAGGTGCTTTAGGGAAGGGCCAACTCTTGGACTAGAAACGGGAAATATTACGTCTTTTATCCACTGCTCCAGAAAGTGAGGAGGAAACCCACTCTCTGGGAAATAAACCAGCAACCCTCTGACTTCGAGAGCCAAAGGGCATCTCACAACCCTTGTAAAATGAAGGGGGCATCATGAGAGGAGAACAAGAGGGATGTTCCAGAGTCTCAGTGTGACTTCTGCCTTCTCCGTGGGTACTGGGCTAAGGACGAGCATTGCTGTCTCGGCATCCGTAGTCTTTGAGTTTGATCGAATGAGCTGTCTGAGAGACATTTGAGCATCCCCATGTCCCCTGACCTGGGGAAGGTGCCTGTGAAAATGCAGGCCTTGTCCACTTCCTTCAGAGTGATAACCCTCTTAGAAGTAGCTAGCCCTTGGCACTGCCTCTGTACCAGACAGCTGTGCGGACTCTCAGGTGCCCGCCTGAGTTTGCACTTAGGCTGCTCAGAGGGTAGGCATAGTCCCAGGTCATGCTCAGACTTCTGCTGAGGCTTATGAGAGACTCTGGTATGAGCTGCCACTGAAACACTGTGAAATGAGAGGGGCCCCACAAAGGGCAGACGGTTGCCCGCCCCGTTCCCGCTCTCCCCCCTCCCCTGTTATCTCATCCAAATGCAGCCCCTCCATGTTGTCCTGGCTTCTCTTCTTCACTCGGTAACTCTCCACATGCCCTAATCTCAATGACCCCCACCCTACCAAAACAACAACAAAAACCCAGCACCCTCATTTGAACAAGTGTCTATGGAAGAACTGCTGGATTTTATAGTCAGCAGAAACACGTTAAGCAGGTTAGTACCAGGGAGGGAAATACCTTTAGTCACTGGCGTCTGTTATGCCCAGTTCCGTGAAGTCCCTCAAAAACCAACAAGGAGACCAAGTCCCATATATAAAGCAAAGAACCTTTATTCTACACGAGTTTGCAAACTCGGACTCCCCATGTAGCCAACGTATTGGAATGATCGGAGACCCCGAGCTCAGTTAGGGTTGGGTTTTTATAGTAGTAAAGGTGGGGGTGAGGGATTTCTATGGTTCAGGACTCCTGGTTTGCTGACATTTGTCTAGGGGTGTTCTGGTGAATGTGTGCTGGCAGGTGATCCTATCTACAGTTGGAACTTTAGGAATTTCCTTTGGATGGTCTGTTCCTGGGTAGTGCCTGGGTGATCTCCACATCCCTTCAGCAACCAGGTATTGCCTCAGGGAAAACTGAGACTCAGGCCTCTATTAAGCTTATCGTCCTGGGTCCTATAGCGTCTGGCGTCCTAGGCGCTACACCCAGTTGTTTTTGTTGCTGTCTAACTGGCAAACTCACGATAAGCGCTGTAAACACCGCAGTGGTCTGTGTAGGGCACAATCCCCACCCTGCCATGACTAATGCCTTCCTAACTCTACCATGGAGGAAAACAGGCTTCTCCGTAGGATTTTCACACCTATCTCCACAAAGTCCATGATCAGACAATGTGACAATGAATGTTCTGCCTTCTCACGCGTCAGCCAAGGGACTCTCCCTTCTTAACTGAATGCAATATAAAGAAAGAGAAAAGGAAGGCCTGATTTATTCTAAATCTTCAATTAACAGGCACTTCATGGAAACATTTTGTTGTTGTTGTTTTGTTTTTCGACACAGGGTTTCTCTGTGTAGCCCTGGCTGTCGAACTCTCTTTGTAGACCAGGTTGGCCCTGAACTCACAGAGATCCACCTGCCTCTGCCTCTCAAGTGCTGGGATTCAAGGCGTGTGCCACCACTGTCTGGCTTCATGGAAACATTTTAAGCCCTGAGAGAACACACAAGTCTTTAAGGATTAAAAATGTGTTGTAATAAAACTTACCTAAATCACTTAGAAAAAAAATTGATAAAGAAGTTCTTTAGCTTAGCTCTCAAATTTAAAATTCCAAGTAACCATAAAGCCAGACCATTGCCTGTAACCGGGCAAATAAATTCAGCCAGTTCTGAATTAATATAACATTTTAAAAAACTTTTAAGGAGATTTTTTTAGGGGAAAAAAAGCATGAGAGAGATGATAGCAAACATGGAATTACTAGAGAAACGAGGCTTTTTATTTTCTGAGACACAGTCTCACATGGCCACGGCTGATCTCAGACTTGCTATACAGCTAAGGACGACCTTGAATTTCTGACCCTCCTTCCACCAGCTCCTGCGTGCGGGATTATTGGCAGGTGCCGTCAATGCTGGAGATCAAGCCCACGTTGGCAAACACTCTACTTAAAGTGAACTACATCCCCGCTGAATAAATAAACGTGCATCCTAGTGCCAGGAACCTTTCAACAAATAAGCCAGGGAAGTGGGCCAGGTGAGCACATGCTTGTAGTTCCAACAGTTGGGAGGCAGAGGAATCATGAATTTGAGGCTAGCCCAGGTAACATAGCAAGATCCTGTTTCAAAACCACAAAGATTTTTGTGCTTCCAAGTTATGACTTCACAGCTCAAGTTTTAATAATTGGCATACAGCCTTCCACACACTGAATCTGACCCTTGGCCCAAATATGGATCTACATGGCCATACAGAAATCAGCACAGCCAGTAAAATCCTGTAGTTACTTTCTTAGGTAATTCATAGCAACCAAGATTTCTTCCCTGCATTTTATGTGGCTTTTATTAAAACGTAATGAATGTACAAGGCTCCAAAGTTTATATATCTATATAAACAGAAGCATCCCTCTTCAAAGCTAACCACTGTTAATGAAAGACCCAGATAAATCCAGACCTCTCTAACAGGAAGAGAAGAGCCAAAAAATCTAGGATAGCCCGGTCAGTGACTCTGTTTCAGGAACTAGCTGAAATAAAGTTAGATTATAATCTTGAAAATAACCTTGAGAAACAGGGAGTTATCCCCTTGTGATGATCACTGGTATTTTCGGAATTTTCCAATGACACCCTCCCCACCTCCTTTGGATTACTGGGTTGTGGTAAAAACCGCTTCTCCCAGCTACTCGGGGTCGAACTCCTCCCCTGCGTGGGCTATGAGTCTCGGCCCCAGAGCTCTGGTACTTGTCAATAAACCTCATGTGACTGCAGCAAGGACGGTCTCTCCTGCGTTCCTGGGAGGTCGTGTTATCCCAAGACTTGAGTGAGAGTCTCCCCAATCCCGAGGTCTTTCATTTGGGGGCTCGTCCCGGGACTGGCGACCACCCTTGTCTCCGAAGACCCACTTGGAGGTGAGACATTGTCCCGTGCCGGCTGAATTCAGGTTCCGTACTTTCGGGTTTACAGTTATGTCTGTGTCTTTGTGTTTTTTGTGTTTCCGGGCCAGCTGAATTCAGGTTCTGTATTTTCAGTTTCGGTTTTGCAGTCGCTTGTGTCTCAGGAGGAGATGAAGGGAGTGATCAGAAGGCGTGCTAGATCACCGACTGCCGCCCTGGGAGACGTCCCGGGAGGTGAAAAGGGACCCAGGGACGCCTTGGAGATTCCCGTCTGGGTGCTGATGAGGATACAGAAGTTCTCCTGGATTGGAGGAACTATATGTCCTCTCAGCTGTCTGTATTTCTGGAATGGTTTTGTCTGTCCTAGTGGAGAGACGGACATTTGTTTGTGTGTCTTTGGTCTTTTGTTTTGTCTTACTTGTGACTCTGACGATTGGGACAGACTGTGACGTTGACTCTGGATCAGTGGTTTTGTCTAAGTTTTGTTAGCCTTTGTCTGTGTATCTTCGGTCTCTGTTTTGTCTTATGCACAGGTAGCGCGTTCAGTTCTCTGGTGAGATACGCGGGTGGCGTTTCTCAGTTCTGTGGTATGACACGTGAGTGGCGTGGTCAGTTCTCTGTAGAGACATGCGTGGATAGTGGTCTCATTTTGATAGCGGGGCGGGTCACACCCGCAAAGCAGCTTGAAGCTGTGTCTTTGGTTTGTTTGGCGCCATTGTCCTGTATGTCTGTGTAATGTGTGTTGTGTTTTTGTTCTGACAGACTGGTGCTGATGTACTCAAATCATGACTTCTTTTGACTGTGATATTGTGACCACTTACAAGACTTCAGAGATAGGACCATAAGCATAGGGGTATATTTCATAAAAAAAGAGTCAGCCTCAGCCCCAAGCACGTGGCTGTGGGGCAGCATGCTTGTATGGATGGCTGGGCTATTCAGCCTTGCTGTTACAAGGTATCGAGGCTGCCAGGCAAAGTTGTAGAAGACGGATGTACCCCAATAGGATTTCAAACACTAACAAAAAATATGAGGGTAATCGCTATGGCCTAAAGAGGTTAACAATCTTTTTTCCCCAGTGCTGCGTACCACCCTGCCCCCACCCCGTGCTGATGGGTTCCCTCCGCCTGCCCTGGGAGCTGCATGCCTCAAACCTCTGGTCAAAGCTGACCAAGGCTTGGCTCCGCGGGTGAAGAACTCTCAGATCCTATGGGTTATAAGTATTATAAGTATCTGTCATCATTTATAGGAGCTGGTTACAAATTATTGTTGGTTAATGTTAAAAAAACTATTGTTTGTCTCAAATGTTTCACACTGGTACAGGATTTTATGTGCTGTTCTTGTTTAAAATGTAGCTATACATCCCCACTGAGAAAAACCACAAGAAAGACTTTGGTAAGAGTTTTTTATGTTGTCTAAAAAGCAAGAGACATTTTTGATATGTTATCTAAAAAGCAAGAGAGATTTTTGATATGTTGTCTAAAAAGCAAGAGAGATTTTTGGTATGTTGTCTAAAAAACAAGAGAGATTTTGGTTTAAAAAAATGTGTAAACAGAAATGGGCCTTCTCTAGTTCCCTGTGTGTGTTTTCAAGGTCAAACTTAAAGCAGGTCTTAAAGATGGTCTATTGCCTCAGGGCTCTCATGGCAGGGGCCACAAGATGCCCCACTAATTTGGCCAAGGTAAGAAAGGTTCTTCAGGGGATAGTTGAACCACCATCTGTGTTTCTTGAACGTTTAAAGGAGGCTTACAGGCGTTATACTCCCTTTGACCCAACCTCTGAGGGTCAGCAAGCAAGCAGCGGTAGCTATGGCCTTCATAGGACAGTCAGCATCAGATATTAAGAAAAGTTATGGCAGTTAGAAGAGTTGCAGGATTATACCTTGCAGGATTTGGTTAAGGAGGCAGAGAAAGTGTTTCATAAGCGAGAGACTGAAGAAGAGAAGTGTGAGAGGGGGGGTGGAAGGCAGAAGAAAGAGAGGACTGGAGGGATCGTAGACAAGACAGAAATTTGATAGAATTTTGGCCACAGTGGTAGGAGAGAAAGGGAAGGCAGGAACTAGAACAGATAGGACCTGGGCAACAGAAGACCAAAGATGAGCAAAGACGAACAGAGGCACCCCTTGGACAAAGACCAATGAATGTGCTTATTGCAAAGAAAAAGGACATTGGGCAAGAGAATGCCCAAAGAAGAAAGGAATGGCCTCTAAGGTACTGGCCCTAGAAGAAGATGATTAGAGGGGATGGAGCTCGGACCCCCTCCCCTGTGCCTAGGGTAACCCTGACTGTGGAGGGGACCCCTATGGATTTTCTAGTGGACACAGGGGCTGAGTACTCTGTGCTGAAACAACCATTGGGGAAGCTAAAAAATACAAAGACTATAATATTTGAAATAACTGGACATAAACAATATCCGTGGACCACCTTACGAACTGTAGATTTGGGGAGAGGACAAGTGACTCATTCCTTCCTGGTTGTCCCTGAGTGTCCCATGCCTTTATTAGAAAGAGACTTGTTAACAAAGTTGAAGGCCCAGATCAGGTTTACTCAAACTGGACCAGAGGTGATCAAAGCCTTTTGTTTACTGTCCTCAATCCCGCCACCCTACTGCCCGAGACTGATGACACCGCACCTACCCATCACTGCGCTGACATTTTGGCAGAAGAGGCTGGTACCTGAAATAATCTGAAGGATCAGCCTTGGCCTGGGAGTCCGAGCTGGTATGCGGACGGCAGCAGTTTCATGGTTAAAGGTAAGCAGAAGGCAATGTTGGATGGGAAGCAAGTAATCTGGGCATAGCCTCCCTGAAGGATGTCTGCCCAGAAAGCCGAACTCGTGGCTTTGATACAAGCTCTACAGATGGCAGAGGGGAAGTCTATCAACATCGCACTGACAGCAGGTATGCTTTTGCCACTGCCCATATACACGGAGCAATATACAGACAAAGAGAACTGTTAACATCTGCAGGAAAAGACATAAATAAAGAGAAAAAAAATTTTTTGAGCCTCCTCGAGGCCATACATTTGCCAAAGAAGGAAGCCATCATGCATTGTCCAGGACACCAAAAAGCTCAAGATGCTGTGTACATTGTGCTCACAGACCCCAGAGTCAGGTCAGGAAGAAAGGATGAATAGAAAGGTCTCTTAAAAGAGACCCTGACAATTGGCCCTAGAGACCTGCAGGAATGATTGGACAGCCCTCCTTCCCTTTGCCCTATTCCGGGTTCAGAACACCCCTAGGGTGATTTAAACTCACCCCTTATGAGATCCTATGTGGGGACCACCACCACTCACTGAGTCGGGTGGAGTGTATAGTCCTGATGCTATTCTTTCTAGACCTTTATTTGCCCACCTAAAGGCCCTTGAAGTGGTGAGACGCCAGACCTGGGAACAACTGAAAGAAGTATGCATCGCTGCCTGGATCCACGCCTCCCACGTGAAGCAAGCTCCTGAACTACCCAAATTGCAGTATCCGGGTCTTTTAACAACACCACCAGTCAGGAGGCTTGTGTTTGGGGAACTAATCATACGCTGACTCTTACTGAGGTTATGTAATGAGACTCTTAAGAGCCCTGAGACTCCTGACACCAGGTACTTGGTTCCCGGTTTAGATAAATGATGGGCTTGTAGTACAGGCCTGTCACCTTGCGTGTCGACATCGGTTTTTAATGACACCAAAGATTACTGTGTGCTTGTACAACTGGTACCTAGGGACTTTTATCATCCAGCTAACACACTTGAAGATGAGTTTGACAAGCGCCCAACTCGCTTTCGACGAGAACCTATTTCTCTGACACTAGCAGTAATCCTGGGCTCGGGGTAGCTGCCCTGATACAGGCCCCTCAGTACTTTAAATGAATTAAAACTAATTACCTTCATTAGAGAAAGAATAAGTGTTGTTCAGATTTTGATGTTACGCCACCAATATAGCGCTTTACAAGGTCAAAAAGATACTGAAATCTAGTTCTATGATTGCAACTAGGTACTAGAAGAAGTAGGGAGATGAAAGACCCGGATAAATCCAGACCTCTCTAGCAGGAAGAGAAGAGCCAAAAAATCTAGGTTAGCCTGGTCAGTGACTCTGTTTCAGGAACTAGCTGAAGATAAAATTAGATTATAATCTTGAGAATAATCTTGAGAAACAGAGAGTTACCCCCTTGTGATGATCACTGGTATTTTTGGAATTTTCCAGTGATGCCCTCCCCACCCTCTTTGGATTACTGGGTTGTGGTTTCTTTCCTTAAAAACTCCTTCTCCCAGCTACTCGGGGTCGAACTCCTCCCCCGCGGGGGCTATGAGTCTCGGCCCCAGAGCTCTGGTACCTGTCCTTTCAATAAACCTCGTGTGATTGCAAGGATGGTCTCTCGTGAGTTCCTGGGGGGCTGTGTTATCCCGAGACTTGAGTGAGAGTCTCCCCAATCCGGAGGTCTTTCATTAACAAACTCAAGTACACATTCCTCTTTCAAAAACTTTATGTGCATATCTATGAGCATATGTGTGTTAAACATAACTTTAAGGAACTTCAGGCATGTATTTTTGTCTGCCTGCGTATATATACATGGAATATTCTGCATTTTTTTTCTGGCTTTCAAAGTTTGATGTTCTAGAATTTTCTATATAGCCACTTATATGTCAACCTCATTCATAAGACTGTATAACAGTCCCGTGCATGGCTGTTACTGATATAGATATGGCTTGGTCCTCAGCTGGTAGCTGGTTTAGAAGGTCACGCAAGCTTTTGACCGTTGCAGCGTGGCAGATGGAGAACCAAGGCTCCGAGCCCTGCCTGAGCTTCCTGGTTGGTCGGTGAGATAAGAACAAGCAGCCTGCTGCCCCCACCACCCTGAACTCTGACACGCCTTGCCCACTACAAAGCTGAGATGAAATCATTTCTTCTTCTCCCAACTGCTTCCATCCCACATTTTGTCTCAGCAATGGGGAAATTAATATGATGGTCATGTTATGGCTGAACTGACCGCATTTGGTTCCAGGCTTTTAATTTTACAGTGCTCAGAAGCTATTACTCTTCTAGTTGGGTCATCGATCCACAAGAGGAATGGGTTCTGTTGTAATTTTCACGTGACTGTCCACACTTGTGCCATTCTAAGTGCGTCCCCTTCAATGATGGGGCCTCTGTTTGCAGCTGTCACCCCTCCTTCTCCACCGCCCCCTCGGGGCTCTTATTTCCTGTACTTGCTGCTGGGACCTGGCACAGCTGTTTAATCAAAGACACATACGAATAAAGACATTTCCAAAGAGTTCTACGTTGTGTAGTGAACTCTACAGTGAAGAGAACAGGAACGTATTTCAAGGACCTGCATGGACATGAGTGAAGCTGTGTATGGCGGCCACAAAACTGGTACAGCACAGGACAGCGTTGATGGGACACTCGCTGGATCTCAGTCCTACCACAGCCATTCTAACAGATGGGCCCGTGCCAAAGAGTCAAGAAAACACACAGCTCCCCAACCAGTGCTAGCACTGTCAAGTTTATTCTGTAAAATAAGGCAAAGGTACAAATAACTTAGCAAAGATCAGATAGAGTTAAGAGGTCTTTTATAAAGAAAACATTTAGCAACCACTGTATTCTCAAGAACTCTCAATTATTTATAAATGTCTCTGCTTCAATCTTTACAAAATTACATTTACCAAGAGAAGGTTAGCTTTTAAGAAGCATCATGACAAGTTTCCAATAAAGAGAGCAGTCAGTGGGAAGGTCAGCGTCCCTTGACTTTGGGTGGACCGGTTTCTCGTGTGGGAACTTTCTCTGTCAGCTAGTAGAGACTGAGACTGGGGAGCATCAGGCAAAAGTACTACCCTGATTTTGTACCACCCTTGAGGCTGAATTTGGCCATCGAAAACAGGAACTACAAAGGAAAGGCTATTTTCACCCTCTAGGTGGAGAGTAAACACTTCTGGTCTCACGTTGGCTTCTTGTACTAACTAGTTCCTTTAACCAGTCAGATAGAGGGGAGCTGCTTCTCCTGCTCGGGTATAACTTACATGTTCTCCTCTAGGTATGGGCGTTGACAATGGAACAGTTAATCTTTCTGGCGGTTAATTAACTGTGATATAATCTTATATTTTCCAAAAAAAATTCCTAATTAGCTACTAAAAATGCAATAGCCCAAATCACCAAGTCATGATTTGTGCTTGTCCAGTCCTTATTTTGTGACCTGCATTTCTCCTGGACAAAGAGGGCTGGTAACAACCCCGTGTTCTCTGTACATGGGGCTTTCCTGGCCTCCAGCGACCACGTGGAGCTTTTCCATAGTTTCCATCACTTTAAAACTGTGAGAAAGTTATAAATTCAACAGTGATTTCTGCCAAACAGTTCAAACAACATTATAGATTTTTATAATCTTGATTTAAGTATATAAATTAGATTAAGATAATATTCAATAAAAAATAAACACAAGTTCTAGCTCATTTCTGGTGCCACGAGACATAACAGCACCACCTATTTTTAGATGTTAGTGGTAAAACTGTAATTCAGTTTAAGCACCGTCTAAGTTAGCTGTTCATGAAAACACAGTATGCCTTGGTTTACTGGGAGGAAACAGCCCTAATATCCCTGTAACTGAGGAAACCTGTTCATGCGCTATATCCCGGTTCCTGGAAAAGAACAGCATTTGTGGGAAGGAAAGGGGACAGACTTTGGGTTCAGGCTTAGTGCTTGAATTACTGAGTGTATATGTAATATTTTCATAGAACCCTAGACCTAGATCACACAGAAGGTCCCAAGGACCTGTGCTGCTGCGGCCTGTGTGTCACATGGAGCACATGGAAAATGCTGACCACAGCTTTGCATCCTTAAGCATACAACAGGAAAACCAGAAGAGTTAACGTTAGCAATCAACTCCCATCTTTTTAATCAAAACTTATCCTTTTATTCCATTTCAAAATGAAATATTCTACACTCCATTTCAAAAATGAAGTATTCTAAATCGAAAAAGTTTTTACTTAAAAACACTTGGATTAACGATGCTAGTTCTTAGAGATGGTAAATACATGCAAACAAAATAAGTGCACGTCACGGCATTTAACGTAACAGACCCAGAAGTTACCTAAGTGGGCATACAGACTGCAATATGATAAGCACCTAATTAGCAAAGTTAGGTAAAAATGAGAAAGGTCTCAGCTGAAAAACCACAATTTTTCAGTACATCAGAAGGACAAATAACCTTTATTTAAGGCTACGATTAAATTAGAAGACTTTTGTACTTCCATTTGTGTAGGAGAAAGGAAAGCCATCCTTCTAGAAGGCACTGATTGGCTGAGATGTGGAAGTGACTCCATAAGACAGCAGTGCAGAGTCCAGCCCAGGAGACAGCCTGGTTCTTGAGCTGTACCTTCTGCTCTTCCGTGGTTGTAGGGTATTGCTCAAGAGAGGCATCAGTCACGGGCACTCCCACAGCTCCGTGGGCTCAGTCTACCAAGTGGCAGATCTCCTTGACTTTCTGGTTGAACTCTTCTGGCTGATCGGCATACACGTAATGACCTGCCCCCAGAATAGCCTGGGAAAGGAAGAGAGGTGCGACCAGGGAGTGAGACACAGCAGTGCGGAAGCAACAGTGCTCAGAAACAAGAGCCGTGACTCTTAAAAAGATAAGAGAGACTCCTCCGCAAACTACTGAGGATTTCCATCTGGAGACTTTGGGATAAACAGGAAACTCTACTGAATCTTAGTAACTCTACCACGCAAGTGCTAACACAAAGACACCCTTAACTGATGGGCTAAATTCAGCTGTGTGTACCGCGTTGGGAGATGGGTGTGAGCCTATGAACCAGTCTTTCAGTGTCTCCACAGAGCCTGGGAAGGTCCTCAGAAAGGTGATTCACTATGGAACATAAAAATGTGCATGGCTCAAAGCCGCCCACATCCCTGCAACATCAGGTCTCTGAGTGGGGCTGTGAGTGGGGCCCAGACAGGGAACTCATGGGAGTCAATCAATCACACTTCACTGTGAATGGGAAACAAGGCCAGCTCCGTACTCACTATTGTCTTCACATAGGACTTCGGTCGCAGTGACTGGATGCTGGTACCAGAGTTGCCATCTATGCAGGATCGGGCGCCAAAGATCACAGAAACTGGAATGTCAGGATGCAAGTCTCCTATCCGCTGAAGCATTGGCCGTTTCGCCCATCCATAAGGAATTGTCATGTTTTTGAAAGCAGTCTCACCACTGTGGAGAAAAAAGCACACTGCATGACCTTGGGAGTGAGTCTGCACTACAGTTGCACCAGTTAAAACACACTCACACTCGGCCTCCCAGCATTTAAGAGAAATGTTTACTTAAACTTTTAAACAATTTACTAGATAATGTAAGGGGACATCCTACATCACTGCTATTACATAAACAAAGCTGCAGTGTGCTAATTCAAAATAAGAAGCTGAAGCTGGAGTAACGGGTGGTCTGGAGAAGGCCCTGGACTGCTGAGCAAGTTGGAGACAACAGAGACCTGTGGGACCTGCCAGCCAGTCACAAAACTGCTCATGTCTTAGGCTCAGCAGCCTCCAGTTCCTCTACTGGCAGAGAATCTAACTGCTTTAACCCACACTGCTGCAGCCCAAAGGTTTCCATGGCGGGAGGGGGGGGGCTGTGTGGGCATCTTGGCCTGGCCCCAGGGCTGCCTAATACAGCCCTGCCATACAGCGCCCAGCCCTGGCCTCCGTAGACTAGGATTGTCTCAAGCCTTCGCCACTGATGTAGCTCTGAACTGCTGAGTCAGAGCCTTCACCTGAGCTTGAGAGCCATTGTGTTTGCTAGTATCCCAGGCTGTGAAGCCAAAATGTCTGCATCTTTAGAGTTTGCTTTCTCCTGCTACCTTGCACCTGGTGCTCAAAAGTCCTATTTTAGAAAACCACGTGTTTGTTCCCCTGGCTTTTTCTGGCTGTTCTGCACTTGTTTGAGTATTGTCTCCCCCTCTAGTCCTAAAGTTAACAAGCAGAAGGCTGCCCTCAGTCCTCACCCAGTGAAGATAGGCTGCTCACATTGATGTGCAGACATTAGGAGATGCCCAACAAGATGCATGGGAACTGCCAAGTGAACCGAAAAGTGCTTCCCAGCCTTTGTCACGTGCACAAGCCTGCAAGATTCTAGAAGCGCCTATGCAGGCCACTGCCTCTGACCTCTGCAAACTACTGCCTCTGGCCTCTGCAGACCACTGCCTCTGACCTCTGCAGGCCACTGCCTCTGACCTCTGCAGACCACTACCTCTGCAGGCCACTGCCTCTGATCTCTGCAGACCACTGCCTCTGCAGGTCACTGCCTCTGATCTCTGCAGACCACTGCCTCTGACCTCTGCAGGCCACTGCCTCTGACCTCTGCAGGCCACTACCTCTGACCTCTGCAGGCCACTGCCTCTGACCTCTGCAGGCCACTGAGGCCACTGCCTCTGACCTCTGCAGGCCACTGCCTCTGACCTCTGCAGACCACTACCTCTGCAGGCCACTGCCTCTGACCTCTGCAGACCACTGCCTCTGACCTCTGCAGACCACTGCCTCTGCAGGCCACTGCCTCTGACCTCTGCAGACCACTGCCTCTGCAGGCCACTGCCTCTGACCTCTGCAGACCACTGCCTCTGACCTCTGCAGACCACTGCCTCTGCAGGCCACTGCCTCTGACCTCTGCAGACCACTGCCTCTGACCTCTGCAGACCACTGCCTCTGACCTCTGCAGGCCACTGCCTCTGACCTCAGCAGGCCACTGCCTCTGACCTCTGCAGGCCTCTCCCTTTGTTAAATTGGGCTCCTGTGTTATGGAACCTTCACATTCAGTTTGGGAAATAAGCTTGAAGTGAAATTATTTTGTCTGTCATCCTTGACCTCTTCTTTGAGATTCCTAAACCCAAGCCATCCTAGGATTGGCCATACTCTTTGAGGGGAAAGGAGTGTATTTTATTTACAACGCCCATCAAAATACGCAATGTTTACACTATGGCCACTTCATGAATAGACAGAGAATCTGTAGCAGAAATATGTCTTTTAAAATATATTTAACTACCAATAAACACATATTTATTAAAACAAAACTTTGAAACACAAACATTAAGTTTAGAATTACAGTTTTCTAGACACAGCAGCGGAGCTGTACATAGGACCTGACGGCAGTTGTAACAGCACACACACACACACACACACACACACACACACACACACACACACAGAGGAACTGACGTCAGTTGTAACAGCACACACACACACACACACACACACACACACACACACACACACACACACACACACAGGAACTGACAGTTGTGAGTGACAGCATTTACATGACCTGCACAAGCTCAAACAAGACAAAAACCCATCTTGGAGCAGGGGCAGGGAGCTCTACCTCTGGGGCAGGAGCTACTGCACTGACAGTTGCTGGGAGGGGCAGGCGTCCCCGCAGGTCAGCCACTCACCCAGAATATATGAGCAGCACCAACTGTATTTGATGGGTTTAAAAAAAAAAAAGAGGACACAAAACTGGTTAAGTGGGGAGCGGGGATAATTCTGAGAGGAGTTTGGGAGAGGTAACTATGATCAAAACAGGCTGTATAAAATTTTCAAGGAAGTAATAAAAATGAGGGAAAAGTCAGAGTCCTGAGCCTTACCTTGGGGTCTGCACGTTACAGTGATAGATGTACTCTGTCACAGTGTCGTCCTCAAACATGGACGCATACTTCCGCTTGAAGTCGGGCCTTAAGCGCTGCACTAGACTTAACCCTATTTGACAGAAAACAGAAACACACATCTACTAAGTTATTAACTCACAGCATAAAAACACTGTTTACACTGTAAGTGCTATGTACACGTCTACTCATGCTCTTAAATATAAATCTCAGGTTGGAACCAAGCATACACCCTGGAAGATGCTAGGTCCCCGAGGACAACGAGAGTAAGACCAGGGCCCAGCCTGGCGCAGCTGTGCTGCAGGAGCTCCAAATGCCTGGGCTCCTAGGTTGTTTCCGCAGAATGCATTTTCAAGTGAGGTCATTGAGCAGGGTAGCCGACATGTAAAATCACATTATTGGCTTGTATTCTTTCCTTCCACAATAACATAATAAGACTATGTTAGAGTCTAAACAAGCAAACTAGGGCATATAATTTTCTTCCTCTATGATAAGATAAACTCAGAACTACTGTTTGGAACCCCGGATCCTGGTCGTGCGGCCTCCAGGAAAAAAGGAAGGCAGAGCAGAGGCCGCGTCAGCATAGCTGTCTGTTGTGGGTTCCAGGGCTGGCTGATTTCTACTGGATCACTCACTGCTCGTTATTCTAGCAAGATGTTCCTTCTTTGCTTGGCTCTTCTCTCCCATTCTGTGCCACAGATGGTCTTCCGTGTCACCTCGGCCATGCCCAAGCACAGGCAGGAGCGGAAGACAGAACTGGCTCTTCCCTCCAGGCCTCCATGTCTCCCCATCCGTCACTGCCTGCTGGGATTTGAACCCTGAACACTCCTTACAGGCTCGGGCTTTGAAGCTTATATAGCTGGTGGCACTGTTTGGGAAGGCGATAGAGCACTGAGGAGGCGGGGCCGAGCTGGTGGAAGCAGGCCACTGGAATGGATGCTTCCTGGTCTGAAGGCTGTGAACAGCCTCCACCATGATGTGTATTCCTTCCCAGTTATGAGGATCCAAACGCCCCTGAAACTGGATTAATGTAGATCCTCTGCCCTCTGCTTTGGTCAAGTATTTGGTTGGTGATGTGGAAATTCACTAAGATAGCCTTCTAATTTCTTTTCCCACTTTCCTCTCTCCATAATTATTATTTCATGCCTGTGATGCACTGTAATCTGCTAACATTTCATGAGAACCCAAGGAGCTTACCAAAGGACATGAGAACCCAAGGAGCTTACCAAAGGGCATGAGAACCCAAGGAGCTTACCAAAGGACATGAGAACCCAAGGACATGAGAACCAAAGGACATGAGAACCCAAGGACATGAGAACCCAAGGACATGAGTCAGACATCCAGAAAGGTGTGTTTTTCAAGACTGAGGACTGGAGGGAGAACAAATCACACCTGAGTGAGCCCTGGACAAGTGTGACTCTGAGTGAGCCCTGGACAAGTGTGACCCTGAGTGAGCCCTGGACAAGTGTGACCCTGAGTGAGCCCTGGACAAGTGTGACCCTGAGTGAGCCCTGGACAAGTGTGACCCTGAGTGAGCCCTGGACAAGTGTGACCCTGAGTGAGCCCTGGACAAGTGTGACATGCTCACCAGCTCAACCCTGTGGCCTCTTACGACTCCCTTACTCAACCGTTCTCACCCAAAGGGCAAGGAGGTTTCCAGGACTGGAAAGAAGGGGACAGAATCCAGCCAGCCAGGCAGTGATCACTCCATGCCTGTATCTACCTTCTCATGTCTCTCTCCCTTTCCTGCTAATAGAATGCAGCTTCCTTTTCTAGTACTGATTTAGGTAGCAATGGCCAAGGAAGGCTGCCTTCCCCTGAGCTTTGAAGCAGATTGTCATCAGGAGCAGAAACTTATCCTTTCCTCGCCAAAGAACTAGCAGAAGGCAGAGAGCGAAGGGCTGGGCTGCTGGAGCCTCCCTTGCTCCAGGAGCTGCTCTATGAGATGAGACTTCATGTCATGGGGTCAGTGGATAACAGTGGGGAGAGAACCCAGACACAGATGTGAGACTATGATATGACACAGACTAGAGACGCGGCTCAGCAGTTAGCAGCACTGAGTCAGTTCCCAGCACCACACGGTGGCTCACAGCCATCTGCAACTCCAGTTCCAGGGGATCCGATGCCGTCTTCAGGCCTCCTAGGGCACCAAGCACACACATGGTGTACAGATATAAGTGTAGGCAAAACACCCATTCATACACACAGAAACATGTAAGATTGTTAAAAGGATCGCAGACGCAGGCCAGGATGGTTGCACACGCCTTTAGTCCCTACCACTCAGGAGACAGAGACAGGTGGGTCTCTGTGAATTTGAGGTCAGCCTGATCTGCATTTTAGGTTCCAGGCCAGCTGGGCTGCACAGTTGAACCGCATCTCAGGCTGCTGTCATCACTGGAGGCATGGGAACAAGCACCAACATCACGGAAACTACTAGAAAGTGCTAGAGCCACTCACCCCAGACTGCGTGTTGGGAAATTAAGGGCTCATGGTTTAAGCCATTTATCAGATATTCAGTTATTTATTGCTAAAAGCACTCCCAACTTACACAAATTGCAAGGGGGCAGAGTAGGGGCTCAGATCGCCATCATCTGAGTCAATAAGGGAGGACATTTCTGTGGCTATCGGCTAAGACGTTGGAGCTGAGATTCTAAACACCAATACTCAAAGTAAAAATCAGGAGTGCCCAGGATGTTCATACAAAGGATCATTTCACCTTTCACCACATGGACGGGGGGGGGGAGGAGAAACCTAAGTGTGGTGACACCAATCAGCTCCACGGCCTCTACCGCATGCTTCTCACCGGCAGCCACGGCCTCTACCGCATGCTTCTCACCGGCAGCCACGGCCTCTACTGCTTGCTTCTCACTGGCAGCCACAGCCTCTCAAATGACCACCAGAGGTGATCATGCTTCACTCTTGCCCATACCCCACACAACATCTGCTCAGGTTTTAGGGTGCTGAGACCGACCTACCTTATCCCCAGTGTTTCCCGGTCTCTGCTTTGCTAATTACTTGTAATGTTTTACAATATAAAAGCTCCCTCTCAAAGAAAGTGATTGGCTTCTTATCATTACTGAGCCTGATACTAAGGGAGAATCAGGAAAAGTAAGAGCCCTGATTCATCTGTGGCTGTGACTAGCAAAGGTAACCAGGAAGCACAGACGGTCCCGTTTGTGACGCTTCAGCTTAGGACAGGAGAGAAGCAACAGGTCTTCAGTAAAAATCAGGATGCGGCCGTCCAGTCCTAGGGGGAGCAGGCGCTCTTCTGCCGTCCATCTGTAAACACCGCTGTTTCCCAGGACACGAACACTCACCAAAAGGTCCTGCAATCCTGAGGCCAGCCAAGGGGTTAAAGGGAGTCAAGGCTGCTCCCAGGGCTCTGATCCAGACTGGAATTGGTCTCTCTTGATCAGCAAGATCTGGTCGCTCAGGAAAACCCCACGGCTCTACTAAAATGAGGTGACTAACCCTGTTGAGGAAAGAAAAACAAGTTAAAGTTCATTTTGTGAATTCACCCTTTATCTGTAAAGAGCTAACTGGACAAACTCAAGGTAGACTGAACCCCGAAAGGGAGGACTGACTACTAACCCCCTGTGCCAGCTCTTAAGACGGGAAGGGTTTGAGGGGCTCATGGTAAAAGGCAGGCTTTGCTTATATGTAAACAAAATATGCACCAAAGTAGAATATATAACTGTGCTTCCTAAAAAGAAGGGAGAAAGGAGGGGGTGAGAAAAAGGAGAGGGCACTGCAGGGCTGATGGGAGAGCAGCATACACTCACGAAATGGTTAATCTCTTATGAGACAATATTTCTAAAATTTTAAAGCAAGTTAGGATTTCCCCACAAACATGGCAATAATACATCCTACACTCCCGTCTGGGAGTCTGAGTGTGGCGAAAGGAGCACGTCTGTCCACTCCACCCTTGGCAACACGATAAACTAGCTATAATTCTCCCCCAAACAACTTCTTTACTAGACAACTTTTTCATTTAATTTCATACAAATATACTCATTACAACATTAATAGGTATACTTCTGTTTTATGAAACTTATCCTGATAGAAAAAGAACTGTGAATTGCCACCATGTGACAGGTGCAATTTCTTCTCTTCATCATAAAGACTACCTGACGCACAACCCCCAACACAGGAACGTTTTCAACTGTACCCACAGCAGTCACCCACGGCCAGACAACCGCCAGCAGATGACAGTGTCTGACGGCCTCCCCAGCCACACCTGGAACAGCGGCAGAGCCACTGACAACTGTCCACGTGGTTTTGTCTCCTGCGTAGAAATCAGCTTTAGTGTTCTGTCAGCGTGTGTGAGGACAGCTGCAGTCTAACCTCTCATCACGGATGGAAGGAAGGGAGGGAGACGCAGAGTGGACCCGCACCCGCACGCAATGGTGGTTAGCGCGGAATAAGGCTGAACCTCACTGCCCACTCCAGTATGCTCACCGGGGACAGCATTTTAATTTACCAACCTTCAGTCAGTTCAAACACTGTCTCCCAAACTGTGTAGCCCTGAGACCATTTGTGGGATGGAACTATGGATGTGGAGGGAGTTATGTGGCCGTGACAGCTGTGCACACCTAGTGTGTTTTCAAGTCTAAATTTTTAATAGTGTATGAGAAAAAGATCGAAAACAGATTTTTTTTCCTGAAAACAAAATGGCAGAGTCCTTTAAATTCAGAGAGTGGGAGAGACACGCGGCACTGAGAGCAGAGTTAGTGGAATGGGCCACCTTAATGAAAACAGCACGCGTTCATGGCAGGAAGCAGCCGGCACCACTCACTGCGGCATACTTCCTACACAAAGAAATGAGCTCTTCACTCAAACACCCCACTGTGCTCTAGGAGGAAAGTCTCACCTTGCTCTAGGTAAGAGATTTGTTTCTGCTTGCCTTGTTTAATATAATTTTCAAAATATCCTCTGGAAAATGTCAGCTTAATACATTGTGCAAAGTATATAAACCAGTGAAGAATCTTTGCTTGTTTGTGAAGGGCAGTAAAATTGACCTGGCTGTTCAAGCTGTCCTCAGGCCCAGCATAGGGGGGCAGTTTTCAGCCCTTGCAGGCTTTGTGTTGGTCCTTAGTGACAACGCCCAAATGTTCCACGGCATCATCTTAGTCAAGTATGGAGTGCTGTGGTCCCCAGACGGCCCTAGATTATACTGCTGCTGGCTATGATATCACAGAGGGCCAGAAGTCCTGTTTAATTTTGATAAGATGTATTATTTGAAATTGAAAAATACAACCAGCACGAGCATTCTCCCTCCCCACACACAAATTCTTTACAACACTTGTAGCAAAAAAAAAGTTTAAAAATAAAGTTTTAAAGTCTCCAACATCAGAAATGTAGTTAGATTGCATCCACTTTAGCTACATGTAAAAGATCTCACAAAATAATTTTCTTGTTCTTCATTGTAAGTCTTTTGAATACAACAGACCACACAAAGCACTGCCCTTGGTGGCATCCAGTAAGAGAAGCTGTCATAGCAAAGTGTATCCCACAGAGGATAAACTGGAGGATTTTTACACTTCTGTTTTATTTATTACCTTTTGGAGACGCTATGTAGCCTGGACCAGCCTCAGTTTGTAGAGCTCCTCCTCCCTCTGCCTCCTGAGAGCTAAAATTACAGACGTGAGCCATGATACCGGCCCCACCCTGAAGGGGCTGTCAGCTCACATGTAGGGTAAGGGATGAGTCTGAGAAGACAGCGTACCTGAGCCATCCTACCAGACATCTCCCTCAACAACTAGAGAGTGATTAAACCACAGGAAAACACAGAACTGGAAGAGCAGGAAAAAGGGGACAGCCCATCAGTTCTGAAACAAAAAGACATACTTCTCGATGGTGGTCAGCAGAGTTTGAGTCTGCAGCCCATAAACAGTAGACACCTTTAAGGGCTAAGCAATGGGTCACATCTGCACTAACATACTGGGTGGGATAGTATCTGTCTAAATAAGCACATGACTCCATACACCTGAACTGATGCGGTCAGCTCCCAGCTAGAACGACACAGCCGGAACAATCAGTCCCAGAACTAAGGTGCACCAGGAAATCTACAGGGCTTCCTTGAAACAAGGAAAGGAGCAAGCAAGATAACCAGAAAGAATTCCAGTCTACATAAAGGAGCATTCTCAGACCGGAGGTAGCCTGGGGTAGTTCCTGTTGTCACCACACCACTGGGAGAAAGGGAGGACCTGAAAACATTTCAGCACATTCAGCTCCAGGTCAAGTGCAAGAAATTTTCTTCTTACGAGGAACCAGGAAGATGCGCAGCACAGGTCTGCATTGTCAGGAAGCAGTCAGGCAAGGCAGGAGCTCAAGGTAATATTGTCCACAAATCTGTCACTGGTGGAGACCAGTTCTAGCTGCTGTGCCCTGGCTCTCTACCAGCTTGTGTCTCTCTGCTTCTTTTCTCAGGTGACCTCTCAATTTGTGTGCTCCAGAGCAGCCTCAAGTTCTGCGCTCCCGGCCTCTGGCCCCCGGTGCTGGGGCTGCAGTTTTGCACTACAGTACACCATACCACGCAACCTTCTAAGCGTCTATCACAGCCTTTTCTTAGTGTACAGCAAATACCTGTAACACAGATATTTCTTTGCAAAGAGAGGAGCTCTAAAAGGGAAATCTGAACAGTTGAGAGGAAGAGGCAAATATCTTGGTTACCAGCACTGGCGAACTTCACTCTTCCTCAGGGAAGACAGCCCAAGACTCTTCAAGCAGCAAGTAGCTCTATTTGTGACCTATCATATTAATCTACTAGTGAAATTCCCGGCGGCATCTCCACTTATCACGCTATAGTTAAAAGAGACTGAGATGAACCGAGACGGCTGTGCCCTTCATCTGGAGCTGTCTCCCGTCACCCAGCATCCCTCTTTCAGATCTCTTTAGAGCATCACTGGACAGGAGACCAGACCGGGTTCTCAGAGCACAGTCCACCTCCTGCCCACAGCATAAGGCCAACACTCCAACAAGGTGTGATGGATTTTGAAGCATTTCTTTGGGTAGGGATGATAATAGCATCAGGGGAAATGCAGCTATGACTCAAAACCACCACCAAAGTTGACAGTGCACACAGAACCCGTGCTAGAAACACCCGAGGTGACACAGGAGGCAGCCCCACATCTAGAAACATCAGATGCCGACCCCATTCACTATGAGACTTCCTCATGATGACTGGGATATCTGGAAATCCACTGTTATTTTGAAAGTCACCCATGTCTAACAAATGTTATGAAGTCAAAAGTATGAGCTTTAAAAAAAAGAGAACTAAGCCAGGCATGGTGGCACACAACTTTGATTCCAACACGCTGGAAGCAGAGGCAGGCAGATCTCTGAGTTCAAGGCCAGCTTGGTTTATGCAGCTAATTTCAGGATAGCCAGGACTATATATCTCAAAACAAAACCAGACTCAAATAATATAAAATAAATCTTGAAAGAAAGAAAGAAAAAATAAAGGAATACAGTCTTGGCCATTCAACCCTGCGGAGACCCATCTTCTGACACTAAGAAGAGCAACTCAGACAGGCCCCACTTAGGAGCACTGTGGTTTCGGTTCCCACAGCGCTCAGCACAGACATCACAGCGCACTCTCTGAAATGCAGTCAGCTCTAGGAGGGATCAGCAGTTGCGATTCTCTCCATGGATTTTTTTAAGCATTCACCAAGTTCTGCTTCTTTGGGGCAGCTCATGACTGTAGTGGAAATTTCACCAGCTCTGCAGCTCAGCAGTCAGCTAGGAAGGGTCGAGGGTTACAATGTAAGGTTCATGACAGTCCAGCCCACAGCCTTGTGTCATAGTTCCAGCGATGCCACAAACAGCTGTTGTCCTATGTCTTTCTTTATTCCTCACAAATATCATTAAGTTTCTGTTACCATGAGCAGGATGCACTCAAATACTGGCCTTTAAAACGCCCACTAAGAAAAGGAAGTGTGATGGGTTTTGGGTCTTCTGGTTGACAAGACTGTCTCTTTCAAGCATATGAAGAATTTAGGAACAAAGGCTAAAGCTGCCACACCCAATCTGTGGAGAAAAGGGACTGGGTACAGACTACCCGCCTGCAGCTGAGAAACTGAGTGGCCTCGCGGATGGGTACAGAATCTCTGAAAATTAACGCCCATGACCGCTTTGATCTAAAACACGGTCCAGCGGGAGAACCCACCAGCAGCACAGACACCAGTGTTCTCCTCTGTGTGGAGAGGGCTCAAAATGGAGCTGACTTTTCCTCTCATTTTCTTCAGACTGAAATGTGACTTCTGCTACAACACCAATATTGTAGGGAACAGCGGGGTAACAAGTAGAAAGATTCTAAAGCGAAACACCCACCAATTCAAGGACCGGAAAACAGTTCTGGCTGAGCACGGTGGGGTAAGTCTACAATCTCACGTCTCAGGCAGGAAAAAGGCTTGAGTTCGAAGTTTGAGGTCAGCGTGGACTACACAGTAAGTTAGAGGTCAGCCTAGCACCCAGCAGGATCCGGTCTCAGAAGTAATTATTTCTCTAAAAACTCTGTGATGACAAGGTTTGGGAACGATGTAGTCAAAACCATGAGAGGTGCACTATGAAGGAAACCCGAGCTCTGAGCTCACACGATTTGCTCAGTCGCACAGATACAGCCTGCTTCTCATTACAGCTGTAACTCAGCAAAAGGTCTGGAGAAGCCTTCTGGATCCAAAGGTTTAATTGTTATAGTAAAAATAAGCGATAACAGCATGGTAATTAGACCAGGCGTTGTGGCACACACCTTTAATTCAAACACTAGGGACGAAGAGGCAGGTTGATCTCTGTGAATTGGAGGCCATCCTGGTCTATATAGTGAGTTCCAGCGCAGTCAGAGATACACAAAGAGACCCTGTCTCAAAAGAACTTACCGATCAGATTTTGTATAATTATGAATAACAGATATATGTCCTTTGTCAAGCTTATCAACATATAGTACATGTGATAAAAAAAACCTCTGATGCTACCAGTTGTGGTCATCTATCTAATTTTAAGAGAATGTCTATCTTGCAAGGCTAACAGTGACCACCACGATGGGCCAGAGACTGGCCCTCTGCTCCGCTGCGGACACTCACCTTGATGGGTATTGCAGAGAGTAAGCAGCAGCCAAGAACCCTCCCAGGTTGTGTCCCAGCAAGATCATTTTGTCCAGCCCGAGGGCGCATCTCCACTCTTCAATGGATTCCACAAACTGATTCTCCACTTCTTCTGCATCACTGTCAAACGTAGGCCTGCTACTTCTGCCAAAGCCCAACAAGTCAAAGGCATAGACAGGCCTATCGGTGCTTAGATCTTCAAAATTCAGGGCCCAAAGTCCAAGACCTCCTCCGAAACCATGAAGGAGGACAAGCGGGGTCTTATCAGAAACGCTGTGAGAGAACTTTAGGGTCCAGATCCTGTTCCCATTGGATATGCGAACAGGCTCCTTCTTGTAAGTGCAGGGGACACCTGGAGAAACAGAGAGAGTTCTGCTCAGTCCATGGCTGCTGCTCCCAGAGCAAACACAGGGGACAGCAGTCATATCGTATATATCAGCCCTGAAAGAGTATACACCTGATTAAAGCAAGCAGATCTAAATGACCATGGTTGAAAACTGTGTGGGAGACTTACCTTAGACAAGCCTCACGTATCTGTGGTTAAAGTCTCTGGTGAGTCATAAGACCTCCTGAGCTCTCTGCACTCTAGCATAGGAAGGTATTGCATGCCTAGAACTGGAAAAGAACTTAGTGGTCCCTGAACCTGTTATGTTAAGGTCTCTAGCTTTGCAGACGGTAACAAAAGAACAGCAGCTTGAATTTGCAGAGAAAGATTAGCATTTGAGACTGAAGTCAGACTTGAAAAGACCATGGGAAATTACCAGAAACTTGGGGAAGGACTCACCATATCTGCACTAAACACACAGCCAGTGAGTTAGGTCACTTAAAGCGTAGTAGAAAAGAGGGACCAAAGGGCAGGCATGTCAAGAACACCTCAGCATGACGCAATCTGGGTTCAAGCAACTGCCCAGAAAATAAAAATAATACAGTTTTATAGATCAAAACCCTTGTGTTTAAGTTACATAAAACTAAGTGCTTTAAACCCCTCAAATTGACCAAAGATAAAACTAAAGTTGACTGATATTATCAACTAAATAGCTACACTCTAGGAATATCATCACCTGTTTATATACATGTGCAGCAGACAAACTATGGACGCCACTTATTTCTTCCCTTTGTCAAAGAACTAACTTTAGGTTTTGTACTCGTGGAGGCAGCAAAGAGAAAGGCAGCAGAGAGAAAGGCAGCATGCACTTAGAGATTTAATAGATGCCCTGCCTTAATTGGGAAAAATGCCCTCACTTAGAGAATTTATAACAAATCAAGCCAAATCTCTTCAACTTTTTGAAATGGGCCTGAGAATTCCCATAAAAATTGTTTGTAACATCTAGTAGAGAGCTCATCCCAGTAGTCCATCACTTACATTCATGTCTGACATCAAAGCAGGACCAGTTCGCAGTCAGACATCCACATATACGTTGGGAATCTAGCATTTTTAATAAATATCCTAGCAAGAGTTTTTTATTTGCTGGGTAGTAGTGGTACACACCTTTAATCCCAGCACTTAGGAGACAGAGGCAGGTGGCTCTCTATGAATTCGAGGTCAGCCTGGTCTACAAAGTGAGTTCCAGGACAGTCAGAACTACACAGAGAAACCCTGTCTTGGAAAAGAAACAAACAAAAAAGCAAAAGTTTATTTTGATAAACCACAATGAAAATTCTGCTAGTCTTATATAGAACCACATTATCTAGGTTCGTGGAATAGAAATCCACTTTTGTGTTAAAACCCATATGACAGAGCTAACTACCCACTCCTAAGAATGTAACCAGTTATGATCACTTCCTCTGCAATTGCCAGGTGTACAAACAAGAAAACTCACTGATGGTAAAGACGGTGAAAATCAGGTATAGACAGGCAGCAGCAGAGACGACAGGAAGCCCTAGCTTTACCCACTCCTGTAGACAAAATTGTACAATAAATACCAGTGCTCCTAAGAAAAGCAAAGGATCCCGTGCCAACACTAACATGGATGTAAAGAATGATAGGCAAAAGCAATGTGAGGGACACCCCGCCTCTCACTGCACAGTCAAGGATGGGGGGCTGTGCAAGGTGGGCTGCCCAAGAGCTGGCAACACGTCATGGCAGGTCTGGGCCAAGTTCTTTTTCTTTTTTTTTTTTTTTAAAGATTTATTTATTTATTATGTATACAACATTCTGCCTCCATGTATGCCTGCAGGCCAGAAGAGGGCACCAGACCTCATTACAGATGGTTGTGAGCCACCATGTGGTTGCTGGGAATCGAACTCAGGACCTCTGGAAGAGCAGCCAGTGCTCTTAACCACTGAGCCATCTCTCCAGCCCCCTGGGCCACGCTCTTGGCTGCAGTCTAGAGTATGTTTCACTGATCAGACTCTGCAATGCCAGGACTCTGCTCTCAAGTATATAGTTTGGGCATATCAGGAGGGTCTCTAGAGGTTCTGAGGATAATAGAACTTTTTAACACTAATATTAAAGTTTTATTTGCCATTCTTTTAAAAACATTTTGGTTTTTGATACTGTGTGTGCGCGCATGCGCACGCTCGCGATCTCACAGGAGAGTAAGTAGAAGAACGTGAGCGCAGTGCCCTTGGAGGCATCAAGTCCCCTGGAGCTGGAGTTACCCGTGGCTCAGCACCGGGCATGAGTGCTGAAACTGAACTCTGGCCCTCTGCAGAAACAGCACACGCTCTCAACCGCTGAGCTGGCTCTCTACTCTGGTTCTTTTTTGTTGTTGTGTTGTTCATATTCATAGCATACAGAGCGGAATCCCACATCACGGCAGGGTTTCTCTGAGCAGCCCTGAGTGGCCTTAAACTCACAGAGATCCATCTGCCTCGGCCTCCTGCAGGCTGGGATTAAAGACGGCACTACCACGCCTCGCCTACTCTCATTCTTTATTGCAATGTTGTTTTTTCCCCAGGTCACATGACAAGTGAGTGCACAAAAAACAGAGAGTCTGGCTTAGAGAGATCTGTACTCACAGAAACAATGTTACTCCTCTAATTATAGCTCTGGGTGAGCAGGCAATGTTTTTTTCAAACATTATTTTGACATGGAATGGTTTATTACTACTATTTAAAAAAATAACATGTTAAAAATGTTCAATTGAAATTTAATTATACTAATAAATATTGATAACTATAATCCATAAATAATGCTCCTTGGGATTCTTACTATTTTAAGGATTTAATAGGGATCTAAGACCCAAAAACCTGATAATCACTGCCCCCAAGACACTGTGCCACTTGCGGGCACAGAAGAGTAAGGGACTCTTTCATCAGCAGTTAACACACCTCAGAATCTCACCGTCAGCTACAGGACAACGCAATATAGTAGATCTATTTTAGTAAACAGTTCATGTAACTTACGAGAGGAAAACCTTACATTTTAACATTTTCTCTTCAGCTTCTTTAAGGTGTGATGTGGACGTAGGACACCAGGTGGGAAGCCACCCTGTAAGCCATCCTGACCTAGGACACCAAAAGCAAAATGCAAACAGGTGAGGCCATGCGCTTCCCAACCCCAGTATCCTGAGAAACCCCGCCCCCTCCCCAACCTCCCACAACCCCGGGGGAGGGCAAGCTCCAAGTCGTACAAGTCAATGGGATAGGCGCTGGGCACCTACAGGGCAGTAACCAAGTCCACCTTGTCTCTTAGGATAGTCGAATTCCAATAATTATGAAGGGGGCAAAGGAGGGCGGGAAGAAGAGAGGGACACCACTCCCGAAGTGGATT
>PVIU01000840.1:187463-261536 GCA_004026605.1 Ondatra zibethicus
GAGCAATGGATTGAGCCCCCAAGGTGCAGGTGAAGAGCAGAAGGTGGGAGAAGATGAGTTAGGAAGTTAGGACCGTGAGGGGCTGGTCCACCTACCGAGACAGTGTGCCTGAACTAATGGGAGCGCACCAATCCACCTGGACTGGGACTGAATGAGCATATGATCAAACCAGACTCTCTGAATGTGGCGGCGAAAGTTGGCAGATGGAGAACCCATCAACAATGACACCAGGACCTATTTCTTCTGCATGTATTATCTTTTTGAGAACCGAGTCTTTTTGGATGCACTCCTTCCTAGGCCGGGAGGGATGGGGGTGGGCCTTGGACTTCCAACAGGGCAGGGCACCATGCCCGAAGTCAGGCAGTCTCTTAACAGGATACAAGTGTAAAAGAGCTGAAGACTACACGTGAATAGGTTCTCCTCACCCAACAGTAGCTTAAAGTGAGAAGAAACTTGTTAAGAATTCTTATTAAACTAAAAATAGAAAAAAAGAAAAGCTTCAGACATCATGAGAAAGTGCAAAGGGCTGGTGGCCTGTGCTCAGCCTGCCTCGAGCAGTTGGTTCACCATGGCAGAGCAGCCTTGATGCCAATGAGCAGCAGGTAAGAAGGCAGCACCTGTCTGAGCGCAGGCCAGGAGAACAAAGCAGGCAGGTCTGACGCAGCACCGAGTTTAGCAGCCATCTAAGGCGAGACTTCTGTAGTGGTAGTGGGATATTCCTGATGAAAGAAAAATGGACCTGATAAAGGGATCAATTCTAGAAGAAAGTTAGGGGCCTGAACCAAAGCACTGGCAAGAGGATACAGACATGAAGATTTAGCCAAAGAATATTTAAAATGGAAACAAGCTGAATCTGATCAGTGGTCAGAAGGTGTAATGAAGATTCCTGGGGCTTTGCCTCAAGTTACCATTATCATCACAGCCGACACACTGGATACACACAGGAACACAAATAAAACACACACACAAATGGGTACTGTTTGTAATAATCATTAGTCTAGCATTCTGGAGGCCCTGGGTTTGACTCCCTTTACCTGAAACAGAATAAAACAAGCATTAAGAGAAACAAAAAAATTGGTGTGAGTAGAGAATTAGGCTAATTTGGGAAGGGATGATTCGGCCTCTAGCTTCTTCTCTTCCTACAACATTTCCTTTTCCTATAAAATCACTTATATGTACAGGCACTCAGGAACTAATGTCTGGTGAATGATTAGGTATCTCACAATCTAGGGTAGTCTGGTCCAAGTCAGGCCCAGTTCACAGGTGTGGAAGCTGACGTTCAGTTAATACACAGCTAGGAACAGAAGTAGATCTGAGTTCAATTCTGAAAGACCCCCCAAATCCCTGTGGTCCACAGGAGAGCACCTCCCTCAAAATGCCCGAGAAATTGGCTATTGTCCACAGGTGGCCCACTCCTCGGTCCTATCCAGTCTGCTCCTTCCCAGCTTTCCTCATCTACTACTGCGTGTCTCTGCGGTTTACCCAGCTCTTCCCTTGGTCCTGATACCTCACTTTCCCAGAACACGGTTCCTGATGCTAGGGTGCAAAGGCATGGTCCTTGCTGCAGTCACTGGCTGTTAGGGCTTACATGTTTATCACCTACTGCGTGGTGAGCACGCCAGAAGTTAAGTCTGTCTCACAGCTGACCTTCATAGCCAGTGCTAAATACACCAGCTGGGGTCACGGGAGCCCTTTAGAACTGTGACGTCAGGAGCCTAACTAGAGTGTGATGAGCAAAGGCAGATTGGGTTCTCTCGATCGGCAACGGGCACGTAGCGTACCTCAGGTTCTACAGCAACAAGGCACGTGGGCAGAGCAGGGGCCTGAAACTTCCAAACAAAATATAACAGAAAGTTGACGCAATGGAGAAATCCAAGATAGAGTCGTCAGCGTGTAGCCCAAGCGGAGACTGGAAGACAGGACGGCGACCTAACACCTACGCTCCCTAAGAGAAGCTCGCCTGTCCCTTTATAGTTACACTTAACTTTCTTCTCGTCAGTCTTTATATCAAATTTCCTAGTAGGTTCAGTTGCTGTGTGTGTGTGTACACAAATAGAAAGAATCAATACAAAAATACTAGCAGATCCATCTGGCCAGCTTTTCATAGCAGATAGTTAGACATACAAAGGCCTTCACTAAAATGCCAGTCTCACACTGTGCATTGACAAGACAGGACAGGAAGACTGCGGGTGCCCCTCACAAGTGCTGCACCTTACCAACTGCGGAGGTGTAAACCTAAGGTGTTCACACTAGTCCACTGCTGAGTGTATCTGCAAACTCACCAGGGAAAGTTACTTCAGCAACTTGTTTTTTAATTTATCAATAATTTTTTAATTTTCAAAAAGAGGGTAATGTGGTTTTGCTTGTTTACTGCCATTAAGCGGAAACTCTTTCACCCTCTTTTGTGCCTGCTTGTCTCTATTTGATCATAAAATTATGAACAGGATCTTATTATAATTGAATCTCATCTCATTACTTTACTTAAATATCCTTCAGATCATATAGTACAGTTCTTTGCCAGAGACAATCAGAGATCAATACAAAAAACCTGATGTGATCTATAATCTACTTGCTCCAAATGACATACACACGTTGAGACAAAGAAAATACAAATACAGTATTTGCTTCAGTCATTATTAGTTCAATTTAGTGTTTGTAAGCCTAGTGGGTTATATGAAAAATTAAGGGGCACCAATTCTCATATTTTCAAAGCTACCTTTTCATCAATGTAAGGCCAGTTTTCACAAATGAGTTTGTTCCATGTAATATTTGAAGTGGGAAAACTCCACATATTTTTATCCCTAGTAGAACTGTGAAGATAGCATTTTCCTAAGTCTAACACGCTTTAATCAGATGAGTGGTAGGGATTTACCGCAGGGGACTGCACCTGTAGACCAAGTACCTCACACACAGCGGCCCCTGCGACCCTGCAGAGTGAAAGCCATGGTCTGACTGTCAGCCTCCTCTACAGCTCGGGACTCCTCATTCCTTTCTTGCTACCTGTTACTCCCTGGCCAAGCTTCTCTTCTGTCTGCAGAGTAACTTAACCACATCTCCAAAAAGGCTGTGCTTTCCTACTGAGTTGTCTGGCACAGCATGTGGACACTGGACCTAAGGCTGTTAGACTCAGTCACTCTTCTGAGGCCATAGACTCAAGACAAAAATGCACACAGTACAGCTGTAGACAGCAATCAGAGGTAGCTGTCTACATGTTTTTAAAATAGAAATGTATGAACTATCTAAGCAATAATCAATAAGCTGTATTAGCCACGGTCAAGCCTGATTCTAGAAGAGATGGAAGAATCAACTGCAATAGGAAGAAAAGCCCTTGACTGAAAAGACAAACTTCTCCAAAGGAAACACGGACAGCACCAGGGAGGCTTGGCACACCAGACGGTGCCAAAAGGTTTTCTACAAAAGCCCTATGACCTGGGCACTGAGCTTGTTGGTAAGGCAGGACATACAAGCCCTGGAGCATCTGATTTAAAAAAGAAAATAGAAGATCCTTGATCTAGATGTATAACCACTGGAGTGGAAACAAACAAACAACTAGAACGGTTTGAGACGACCACACTAAGAGTGATGACTCTCAGGAAAGCTGAGCGATTGTCATTGCCATATTAGAGTATATTTGTCAAAAAAAAAATCTGATTTTAAGTATCCTGAATTTTCCCTGAACCTTCCATCTAATCTTTTGTAACTAGCACTAACAATGTACTTGTACCTCATGCCATGAACACTTTAGTTCCTGGTTTGCTCTCGGAGGCATTTGACTATCTATAGTGTTACTAAACCTGAATTGCACAATCTAAATATTGTGAAATGGTGGAAGAGGTTTCAAAGTATTCTGAAGAAAATATACAGATGTCTGGCCAATTTCCACACACTCTTCTGGCCATTTAACGTAACATTTCTAATTAGGTCATAAGTAAAGAGGTTTCATTGTGTTACAGTTTGGCTTAGAATCACCTCCACCCCTCTGCTGGTGTAACCAAGAAGGGAAAGTGTGCTCACTATTGCTCTCTGTAATCTAAGCACAGAGTTCTGCCTTAAATAAACCATGAAACTTTCCTTTTCTTCAACAAATAAATGAATTAGAGGCAGTAAACAGATTTCTCTGAAATAATTCAAAGAAGAATTTAAAACTTCCACATTGGAATTGCAATACAACTTAAGGCCTCCTTTCTTGGAAACAGAATTTTCAAATGGCATTCTTGTGAAAGAGAATACGCCACACGCAAGCACAACTTAAGTGACGAACATAACATTTTTAGATACACAGTACTAAAACAGTTCAAGTGACCACTGACCATCATATCTACGAAAGCACGTGCCCTCTGACAGACCTACATGTTAATTTGGAATATTTTGAAAGCTGAGTGGTGTCTCTAAACTATAATGCAAGCGCTCAGGAGGCTGAAGCACAACCAACAATTAAGATTTTGAGACCAGCCTAGTCTACACAGAAATACCCTCTCTTGTAAAACCAAGAATTTACATACCCACAAGCACACACATATGTGTGCACACGTGCATACACGTGCACGCATGCGTGCACACACGTGTACACGTACACGCACACACCACACACGTGCACACACACCCATCCTTCCTACAGCATTTCCTACCTTCCCTAATGCAGTCAACAACCACTCAAGAGGAGAGCCAGACCCCTCATGTTGGTCACACTTAAAGCCGTTGCATGTGAACGTGCATACTTGCTACTTAACAAGTCGGAGAAATGTTTCTTTTAGTCAGTTATAAAATAAGCTTATCCATCAGACAGTGAAGACAATAAAACTAAAAGTCCTAGGTCTCAAAGTTAATAATTACTTTTAATAAAATTATCTTTGCACATTTTTTTGTAACTCACAATCAGGTGATAATTAAGTTTAACTAAAAATTTAACACTTAGTCAAGGCTATTTTAAAAAGCAGCAATGTTTGAGAACAGGTGTTATAATAGTCCGGGTCACACCTCCGAGTCCGGAAACATGCCGTTGAGCATTGTTTTGAATGCGTGGCCCACCCTGATTTTATAATCTTTTTTGGTCACAGGGTTGACATCTGCATTTGCTGGTCTCTGACTAGCATTCTGGAGTGCAGGGACAGAGAGGTCCGGGTTGGTTCATCCAAGGTCAAGAAATAGAATCCTGTTTCCGACATCCCAGGAAAACTGAAGTGTGTGATTCTAATTGTTGTTCTGCTCGTATACAAGAACTTCTGAATATCTTAGGAAAATAAACAAGCCACGCACCTGAAATTGAATAATTAACTTCCAGGTTTGTAAGCTCCATGTTCGTGTCAGCATAAGTTGACAATAGCTAAAGGCTTAGTAAGAAATTATTGAAGATTATGATTTATAAAGCCCTTATGGCCTCTGCCAAACCTTTGAGTAGACAAAAGCCTTTCTCTAAGCTGATAAAATAAGTACATAAATAAGTCTATTTATAACAGTATTTAAGTGAGACAAAGGAACTTTAGAGCTGAGTGTGGTGGGTATGTGCCTGCAATCCTAGCATTTGGGAAGTAAAGGAAGAAAACTCAAAAGTTGAAGGCCACAATAGTAAGACCTTGTCTTTAAAGATCTTACCACGGGGGCTGAGGAGATGGTTTGGTGGTTTGGTAAAAGTACTTGCTGTGCGAGCAGAGGACACAAATGCAGATCCTCGCACCCACGTAAGGAAATACCGCCTAGCATGCCTATAACCCAATATGGGGAGCAGACCCCAGGAGCTAGACAGCCAAAACAGCACGCTTCAGGCCCAGTGAGAGACCCTGTCTCTCAGGAACAAGGCGGGGAGTGACAGACACCTGATGTCCTCATCTGGTTTCCACATGCAACACATACACATGTACATACACATGCATGTGTCACACAAACACACAAAATACCATGACCTTAGAGAAAGAAGGTAATAATCTATTCGGGGTTACAGAAAACGATGTGAAATGAACCACGAAGAATGACAGGTGACATATTTAGGAAGCATGGGAAGAGTGCAGAGAAAGGAAATAAAATTCCAAACCTGAACGGGAGCCACACGGAACAGCTTGCAAAAATCCAAGGAAAGAACGTGAAGGTTTTGAACGAGGTGGCTCCGGGTAGTAGTGGGACACTGATGGGCAGGTGCTAGGCTCTGTGAGGACTTGATAATCGATTTGTTATCCAGAAACAATAAAGGGGCAGGTTTGATACTGAGAGGTCAGTTAAGAGTGCAGACAACCAGAAGACTGAAACTGTCTTAGAAAATCAAAGCGCAGGGGGAGACTGTGCACTTGACACCATTTAAAAGAAGGAGACACAAATAAAGGCTGTGTCTAGATATCGTACACTTGAAAAACTAGACACAAACAGCTGACAAACACAAACGGTAACACTATAGTACAGAAGAGAGTGAGAGCTCAGTCCTTCAGACACAAGACAGTTCAAGAACTGTGCATAAATAAAACATAAAAAGGTAATAAACTCTTAGGGAATTGTTGTATTTAGAAAATAGTTAAAAGAATAGACCCTAATAAAAGTAACTGCTGGTCTCAGTTAAGAGAGTAAACAAAATGTTAGGAGAGTTAGCTGTCTAATCAGAGTTTCACTATAGTACTCAAGAGGGCTGGAAGATGTAGCTCAGTGGACGGTGTTCACATGAGGTCTTGAGGCCAGTGTGTGCTGGCGTGTGTGTGTGTGTGTGTGTGTGTGTGTGTGTGTGTGTGTGTGTGTGTGTGTAAGACCCGAGTCAGTTAAGTACTGGCATTGCAGAGTTTCATAATTTTGCAGAAGTCATGGGCAAAGCTTACAGAGCAGCAGCAGTAGGAAGATCTTGGCAGTCCTTTAGGAGGGAGGATAAAGAAGCTCACCCTTGAATCCCCAAAGCACAGGACTATACACAGACTGTAACACACACCCAGCAGGATGCTGACAAGTCAACCAGGGCAGTAAGGGAGAAATCCTGTCTTATTTAATAGCATTTGATGACTTCATGGCGTAAATACTCTCACAATGGTTGGCTTCAGGATGCTGGTGCTATAAAAATTCCTGAAGTCGGCAATGGTCTGCAGTGCACACCAGCTCCAGGAGGCCCTGGGAGCCACTTATTTTATGATCTGTTCTGCAATGGCATAGTTCTGTGATAGCTTTCCCCTAAAGCCAACCAGCACTTAATTCTCCGGGACACCATTACAGCAATACGCAGAAATCTACCCCCTTCTCACTATACTTGGCTTCCTCAACTGTATTGCGACTGAAAAGGACTAGATTTTGAAAGCTTCCCAGTACGCTTGTCTCCACGTGAGGTGACTGCTTTGTATCTGCTTGCTTTATTAATGTTATCTCCCCATCTGTACTAACAAGTTACAAAGAAACGAGGTATTTTGGTCATAGTCTGGAGGTAGGAAATAGGGGGTTTAGTTCTAGTGTAGGACTTCTCGTAAAATCCCAGGGTGGCAGGCACACGGCAGGACACAGGGAGCTGAGAACACACAGTTGGCACATATGCTGATTTCGCCTCCTCTTTCATGAACCACAAGGATCTAGTCACTGGGACTCCATCCTACGGGCGATCTCGTCCTAATCTCTCCCAACGCCTTGCCTCTATGCACTACCATCAGGTTAAACTTCAACATGGGAAGCCTCTTAGGACACTCAGATCATAGCCAAATTACGGCACCGTCTAAGTCCAAATGTCTTGAAGAACTTGACTTGGAGCAGGAGGCAAATACTCCGTGAGCCCTAATCCAATCAAGAAGCAGCAAAACTATAATAAGGAAAAGGCCTTAAAACGAAATGCAGAGACCTGAAGGCGTAGGTTTCAATTAGTTCTACTACTTGGCAGGGGCAGTTTCAGACAAAAATGGGAGTAGTCAGATCTAGCACACAGGGTACTAGGATTATTATGATCGCACTGGGGGAACGCCCAGAAGGAACTTAGCCTACTCTGTGCTTGCTTGCTACAGTTCAGAAGGCCACCTCTGTGTAGATACTCAGGACTGCTCAGATGTCTTGCCAAGAATATACCAGAGAGGGCTACCTCTGTCCAGGGCCTGTGGCTGGTCTCATTCCCGTGCTCTGGATTCCTGAGCCTCCCACCATCATGACCAAAAAGGTCCACAAGCTAGTAGTCAGAGCCAAAACATGTCCTGACAGATCTGATAGGAACACAAGCGGCCAGATCCTAGCTGTACCACGTGACACTCACGTTTCATACCAACGTAACTAGGAAGCTCAACCACAAACCAAAAACCGTGAGCCCAACTTATTATCACTTGAGCAAAACTAGGAGAATGCGGTGTCTCATATCTCAAAATATTCCTTCCCTAACATCTTTCCAAAATACTTTCTTTCATAGCACCATATACCCTATCTTCCCTATGCAAACGTCTCCAAATACCTGAAGTGGAACTATCATCATATTTATAAGGGAGACATGTATAGTTCTGTCCATACAAAAAAAGCAGACTTCTGAGAATCGATGCAATAACTTTCACAGTAGTTTAATTTTCCCAACAATTACTACTCTGCTCACAAAGCATGACATACCTGAAAGACAAGAATAACTTAAAATGAGTCTACCAAAAAGTGGAGTGTGGTGGTGCCTCACACCTGACTCCAGCACTGAGCAGCCGAGGCAAAAGGATAGGATCTCTGCAGATTTGAAGCTAGCCTGGTCTACATAGATGTCCAGGCCAGTCAGGGCTACAAACACAGTTTCAAACAAAACCAAAACCAAAAAATGTAAGGGCTTCCTATTAAGCATCTGCCCTGCGAATCCCACAAAGTTTGCTGCCAAAAAGTTTGCTCGGGCCGGCTTGTCTAGCAAAGCCTGAACGCCGGCCTGGTCACAGGGGCGCACCAGGCACCAGGCACGGGGGAGGCGTGACGCGGGCGAGCGCAAGGCGGCCACGCAGGGACGCGCTCCTCGCACAGCTGACTGTCAACCTCCCGGTGAGGCTCCGGGAAGCCCGGCGCTTTCCGGGGCCACATGCCCACGCCCCACCCCAGCGACCCCCGTTTCCCCGCGTCCAGGGGAGGCCGCCGGGTGCCAGCGCGGGGTTCCGATCTCCGCGCGCTCGAGGCGGGCGGGGTCGCCGATCGGGGTCGCCGGGCCGGGCGTCCCCACCGCCGCTCTCCCCGCAGCCCCGCGGCCTTCAGCCCCGATGGACCGGGAAGGGTGGCGCCCGCGTCCGACGGATGCCGGAGCGGTGACTCGTCCTCGGGGCGCCCCCAAACCACGTCGTGCCCCCCGGCCCCGTCCCGGGCGATCCTCACCCTCCACCGGTGTCCGCCGAGTCCACCTCCTCCTCCGCCGCCATCGCTTCGGGCACCGCCGCCGCGCAAGCGCAGGAACACACCTAGAAGCCGGCTGACAGGCCGACTGGGTGGCCCCGGGCCGCGGCCGCCCTTAAGACCGCGCCGCCCGCGCATGCGTCGTCCACCGGCTAGGACGCTTCGAGGGCGCGGCCGCGCCACGGCTCGCTTCACTTCCCGGCTGCCCGGCCTCGGGCGTACGCATGCGCCGCTCGCCCATCTCGGGGAGGCTGGCTCGCTCAGGGGAAGGTCAACCCAGCGCTGCGGGAGGCGCGCCCGCCCGAGCGAGTTCGGGGGTCGTTCTTCTGCATCACGACCATTAATGCGTCATTCCTCCTTGATGGACGGTCCCGGGCGGAGCGCTAGGCAAGCAGTCGGCTGCCAAGGGGCCTGAAGTGACCCCCCAGCCTGAGAGAGCCTGGGTCTGTGACACACGGCAGAGGTGGGCGTGCTACGGTGGTGGCCACGGGAGAGGGCAGCTCCCTGGACCCTCCAGTCCAACCCCAGTCTAACTGGGCACTGCTCCGACCCTACCCTGCACTTCACCCACCCAGACTGTAGACACATGGGAAGACTGAGAGCCTATGTGTGGGTACTTTAGAATTGGACACACAGTCACCACCTCTGTCGCCACTATGGTCTCTAGAGAGCTGAGAACTTCCTAGAATTCATTCTGAAACGATGGCCGGCTTATAAAAAAATATTCTCATGAGCCAGGCATGTTGGTACATGCCCTTCATAACATATTTGAGAGTCAGGCAGGTCCATCTCTGTGAGTTGGATGTTGAAAACTAACCTGATCTACCTAGGGAGTTCCAGGCCAGCCAGAGCTACACAGTGAGACCCTATCTTCAAAATAAGGTTAAAGTGGAAGGAAGCCAGAGAGAGGGATGGCTAGACGGTTACGAGTGCACACTCTCCTTGTGGAGGAGGAGAACGGGTTTGTTTTCCAGCACCCGTGTAGAGCCCCACAACTGCTTGTAACTCTGGTTCCAGGGGATCAAAAGCTTATGATGCACATACAGGCTAGTAGGCACACACGCCTACACATAATTTTTAAAAATTAATCTTTGTTTTAAACCTTAATGCATTCCCTCACACGCGGGATAATTTTTACTTGTTTGTTTGTTTGTTTGTTTGACCAAGGAACATCAGCAGGTGTGTGAAACTGGTAAAAACCAGTAGCCAAGCTCAGAACAGGGAATAGAAGTCAGCAGCCAGCAACCAAGCCCAAGGTTGTGTTTTAAAAATAGAATTCAGAACGGTGACACTCTCACTGTGATTAAACAAACAGAGGCATCTCGCGGTTGCATAAGGGATGTTTTCCTTGGCTAGGGGCAGGTCCCTAGGGTCAGGGGAAAGTGATAGGGAGCAGCTTCACTCTGTGTTCTTGACCAACTGTGTACCACTAGGGCTGCGGCACCTTCTGTGCATCAGCAGTTCCTGGGTTCAATTCCGGTTATCCTCCGCTACTCGCCCATCCTTCAAAAAAAAAAAAAAAAAAAAAAAAAAAAAGATCCTTAAACTATGCAGTCAGCTCACTTGGTTCAGCCACACCACACCACACCTGGATGGTACCGATGCCTCGGCCGCTCAATAGCCTGATGTAAGCTGATTGGTTGAATCTTCAAACCATATTGTGATAAAGCCACACATAAGTGGCCCTTTCCTCATTCCCACGGAGCTAACCGATAGCAGGTATGTGAATTTAGGTTTGAGCAGAAATGTTCCCTCTTGATTTTTTTCAAGACAAATGGGTAATGTAAATGTCAGCCTTTTTATTACCTGCTTGCTAGAGGAGTTCCTGCAGAATCATGCAACTGGTTTAATTCTGGAGTGTTAGCATCTGGCTTTAAGCTGCCTTTTATGACTACCTTTTGTCTCCTGTACCTTCCCTTTGAAATATGTAAATCGTATCTGAGAGTTTCCTAAAGGTTCAAAGCCTATGCAAAACGTGGTCGGGGGGGGGAGCACTGGCAAACCGAGCCCTCTCTGAACTGAGAATTTGCATTTGGCATTGTCTTTGGGGAGCTTAGATAAGACGTTTTTGGTAGACGGAGATTGACTGCTAAAGGTATAAACTGTATAAAAAATAAAAACCCTTTGCTAAGCGACAAGAGGTCAGCCCTCCAGAGGCTGATCCCCCTTGCAGCTGGAAAAGGGAAAACATCATCCTCAGAGTGCCTCTGTCCTCCTCTCCACCGGGTACCGGGTACCGGGTACCGATACAATTACCTGTTTTCCTTTCAGCCCTTGGCTCCAACCTGCTTTTGTGGTTGTACCAGTCACGCCATGCACTCGCTCTTAGTGGGTCCCTTCTCTGTTGTTGGGGCCGGGTTACTAGGACTCTGGCCTTCATGAAGCCCACCCTATGGTACTACCCTTTAACTTAGATCCCTCTCATCGCTCCCCATCTTAGACCGTGTTTGCTGCTGTAGAAGAACACCTCGACTTAGTCATTTGTAACAATCTGATTTATCTCTCACGGTGCTGGAGGCCGTGAGGAATACCATGAGAACATGTATGTACATCAGTGAAGGTCTTGCTGCAGCTTCATCTCATGGCAGAAGGGCAAGAAGAGAGCAAGGAAGGGGCCAAACTCCTCTTTTTATAAGAAACCCACAACCCATACTGATTCCTGAGATGAAGGCATTAATTAATCCATGAAGGTAGTGTCTGTGACCCAAACACTTCCCGTTAGGCCTTGCCTTCCAACACCACTACAGTGGGGTTGAGCTCCCCGCGTGAGAACTTTGGGGACACGCTTAAACGTCTGGTGCTCCTCCCTCGCGGCAGCCTTCTTTTTCATCCTCTGAGTCCCACTCCCTGTTCTCAGTGTTCTATAATGGCTACAGTTTTGTAGAAATATTCCGTTTATTTTGTGAACACGTGTTTGTGTGTGTGTGGGGGGTGCACATGCCTATAGAAGTCAGAGAACAATTTGCCAGAATTGATTCTCAGGCTGCCAGTCACGGCAGCAGGCACCTCTACCCACTGAGCACGTGGTTTCAGGTTTCTAATTGATATTACTAAACACCCTTCCAATGACAGCGGAAGCATTTCAAAGATGTTACTGTCGTCTGTGGTTCAAAGACAGGGGGAACCATCTGAAACCTCTTGAACATAGTATTTAATTGTTCTCATTGTGTCTGGTACAGTTCATAACATGTTTTAGGAAGATGGGAACTGTCTTAGTTAGGGTTTCTATGGCTGTAAAGAGACACCATGACCACAGCAACTTTTATAAGGAAAACATTTAATTGGGGTGGCAGGCTTACAGTTCAGAGGTTCAGTCCATTATCATGGTGGGGCATGGCGGCGTGCAGGCAGACATGGTGCTGGAGAAGGAGCTGAGAGTTCTACGTCTTGATCTGTAGGCAACAGGAAGTGAAGCGAGACACTGGGCATAGCTTGAGGATAGATAAGACCTCGAAGCCCACCTCTACAGTTACACACTTCCTCCAACAAGGCCACCCCTCCCCAGAGGGCCACTCATTCCCTATGAGCTTATGGGGGCCAATTAGATTCCAACAACCACAGGAACCCACAAGAAAATACTTTTATAGAAACTCTTGGTTGTTGCCAGCAGCTTGTAATGTGTCTGCAGAAACTGACCATCTCTGCCTCAAAGATTATGTGGAGGTTAGGGGCCCTCTGCTGTGGAGGCCAGCCTGACTCTTAGGGCTTCTACTGCCCACACAGGTACAGCCTAGTGGTGTTGAGTTCAGTAACAAAACTCCAAAGTGAGGCTCCAATTCCTGGGCCACTGCCAAGTTAGGCTGGCAACATCCACCCTTGGAAGTCTTTGTGGACCTCAAGACTGCTCTCATAAAGTGTGGTTGCTACACCGTGAAACAAAAGCCACTTCATTGTCTAATGCTGGGTCTTGTGTAGAAACTGGTGGAGCTGTGCCCGGGGCTATGGGGCTTGATAACTGTGGGGACACCTGGTTTGACTTTACCTTGTTACTGATAAAGAAACTGTACTTGATTGGCTACAAAGCCCTGAGCCCAAGCAGGGCTACAAAACCCTGCAACTCCATTCTGAATGCCATGCCATCTGTGAGTCCTTGGACGTGTCTTAGTTAGGGTTTCTTATCGCTGTGAAGAGACAACATGACCACAGCAACTCAAGAAAACATTTAATTGGGGCTGGCTTACGGTTCAGAGGTTTTGTCCGTTATCATCAGTGGCGGAACAGAAAGCATGGCAGCACACAGGCAGACATGGTCCTGGAGAAGGGGCTGAGAGGTCTAGTCTTGATCCACAGACAGCAGGAGGTGACCTGTGCCACACTGGGCATAGCTTGAGCACGCCTCAAAGCCGACCCCCACAATGAAACACTTCCTCCAACAAGGCCATACCCACTCCAACAAAGCCACACCTCCTGCTAGGCTTTACATCCCAAAGGTCCACCTCCCAAGGTCCCATCTCCCCAAAGGTCTACCTCCTCAAGGGTCTGCCTCCCAGAGTTACACCTCCCCAATGCTCCGCCTCCCCAAGGCTCTTCCTCCCCAAGGCTCCGCCTCCCCAAGCGTCCACTTCTATAAAGTTCTACCCCCTTAAGGCTCCACCACTCTGTTGCACCATCCTTCAGAACAGCTGACTAGTGATCAAGCCTTTATTTAGCTCACGGCCCTTTGATGGGAGCGTTTAAAATGTAATCCCCAGTACCCAAGTTTACTCAGCTCGAATCCTGATGCCTCACGGTTTAATTTTCCTGAGAAGGAAGCCACGAAATTGTCTGATGATTTCAAGCTACGATGGCTGTGGTAGTGATGGTGTGGCCGGGAGAAGGAGGAGGAGACTAGAGGCAGAAATCAGCTGGTGTTTCGGGGGCGGGGGGGGGGGGGCGGGGGGGCGCGGGGGGGCGCCGAGGCTGAGGAAAAGTTAGATTAAGAGAAATGAAGACAGAAACACATGATCGACCGAGAGGACTAAAGGTCAACACTAAACAGCCCCGAGTTTATTTCTCAGGCAAAAGGCATACAGTCAGCTAACCACCTCCGTGCACTGTCCTTGGGAGGAAGCTCAAACAGGTGCATTATCTTATTCAGCTAAACAGCTTCTAATCTCTAATGACACGTGCCTCTGGCTGGCATACACCAGCCCAAATCTTAATAGAAAATTGTGCTCTTTGAACTGGGCAAAAATGCTCTTTCTATGGGCTAACGCAGATGTTACTCACAGCCCTCAGAGTTACTGGAAGGAGCAAAGCAGGCAAGCTTGAACTCAAATGGCTTCTTTAAGTCAGAAATGACTCCAGATGGGAACTGAGTCACACGTGGACACCCGCAAGAGCCTAACCTTGTCCTCTGGCCCTAGACATTTTGAAGTCCTGTTGATTAACAGAAGGCTTTGAGTCTTCCTTCCCTCTGCCTTATATCCTGTTTGAATCTGTAGAAGAGCCTGAATTTTTATTTTTGGTAAAATTAATGCTTTTACATTTTTCCCCTACCATATTTTAGATCTGTTATCTTTCATTTTTGTTCCGACTTTTTAATTTCTGGTAAGTCCATGCTGAAATAATGAATATCCTAATAAATCAGGGAAAAAAGCAGTGCCCTCCACAAGGTAGCATTAAAAACGTCAATTGCTTTTCTGTATTTGCACTTTTAAGAGTATGTAGACGTTATGTATGCCACAGAACAATTTTAGCGGTGACATGTTTATGCGGTGGCAGAAAGAAAACGTTCATACCTGCAGCTCCCCCTGACGTCAGTGCTGCTAGCTCATCTGCCCCCTCACCATCTCGGAAGCCCAGAGTGTAATGTGGGTTATTGAAAAGCCGTTACGTTTAGTGTGCACTTGTGGAAAACAAGTGAAGGCTGTTGTCTTGACTCCATTACATTTCCTGAGATGTGGAAAATAATCTGTTGTCAGTGCAGTAAATGCCTGGTTCTAAATAACTCCACCAATTGCCTTACTTAGCTTCAGCTCCACAGGGATGCACGTGGAACGCTTGTCACCAGCCATCGATTCCACACTGAAGTATTGTCTGCTCCCACAGCTGGAGGTGCTTTGTGCTATGTGAGAAGGAGCGTTAGTGGAGATGTGGTCCTGGAGATGCTTTGAGCTATTTGGAGATGCAGTCCTAAGCTGGTTTTAGTCTACCACTCACATTGTTTGTGTGGCTAGAGTTGTTTTGTTTCATTGTCTCTTTGGGAGAACCAGTTGTTAGATAGTGATCGCATGAACTACTTATTGAGCCTTGGAACTTTCAAATAGGAAGTTATGTATGTCACAGAAATTGTCAATCATTTCAAACCAGGACTGCCTTTAAAAATTTCCTTTGTGGCCTGATTTCTGAATACCGTCGTCTGCTCAGTATGGATGTAAAATTACCAAGGCAAAGAACGTAAAGTTTTACAGGGAAAACTAAATGGCAGGAACTGAAGGTGCAGCTCAGCTGTGGAACATTGGCTTAGCGTTAAGATACCAGTGGGCTGGTATCTTAAAGGCTATTGGCCGAAGGAGTGGAGGACCAAGCAGACCACCTCTCTGTGAAGATAAGCATCTTTCTAGACTCCAAAGACATTGAGACTTTATCACAGCACACATTTATGGAAATAATTTGTGAAAGTGGGCCTCAAACAAAACCGTGTTTCCTTTTTAATTGGAGCATGAAGTACAAATCATAATGGGCACCATCCAGGGAGCACACCCACGTGAGCATCATCCAGAATATGGAGCTGGTTTTGAAGGAGAAAAGAGACCTCGGACAGAAGGCACTGGCTTAGTGGTCCAGGCAGGTGTGCAAGCAGGAGGATGGCTCCCAGTGGAAGAACAGATCTCTGACATTCCAGCATTGAGGTGCGTGATGTGCCCCGAGCCAGATTTATTTCAACTTTATTAGATGCTGCAAATCAGTCATGAAGACATCTTCGACTGTGCTGATGAATATACATTTGGTAGCTATATTTAGGACTTTTATTTTAAACATTTTCTTCATTGAAACTGGAAGGTGTTGCTTAGCTACCTTTCCCCCTTTCTTAGTGTAGTCTATGATCTAATGTAATTTCTGCTGCTGCAGGTGCTAGGAGCCGGCTGTTGTCAGGAACTTTATATTCAGAAGTATAAACAGGATATGTGTTGCTGTTGCTTTTGTGATATTAACTCCTTAATCTTCTAAGCCTACACGTTGTTTCTTTATATATGTGCATGCTTTGCCTGGAGGGATGTATGTTGAATAAACATGACAATTATGGTGATAATTAACATGTGCACTTATACTAGATTATCATTTATTATAAAAGTTCATTTTTAGCATAAACCAATTTTGCACAGTAGCATGAAATTGTTTCAAAGCTACTTTCCAAAATAATTAAGCTCTCAGTAGTGAACCCATCTGTGACGGTTAGTTTTTAACTCCTTACTTGACATATGACAGAGTCTCAAAGAGGCATTGTCTAGCCCGGGATGGCTGGTGGGAAGACCCAGCCTGAAAGTGAGTGGTACCATCCCCTGGGTCTGGGTCCTAGGCTGTGGAGAAATTTAGTTGAGCACTAAGCCTGCCTGCATCCTTTTCTCTCTGCTCTTGACTATGGGTTATGTCTTGAGTTCTAGCTCCTTGACTTGTCCACTATGATGGATGGACTGTAAACTTGAGTCGTGAACCAAAGCAAGTCACTTCCCTTATAAGTTGCTTTTCGTCAAGGTATTTTAAAGTTTTTATCTTTTAATTATGTACGCGTATGTACCTGTGTAGGTATGCACATTTGACTGCAGGTGTGCAGCCATTTCTGCGGATGTCAGAAGAGAACACCAGTTCCCCGAAGCTTTAGTTAGAGGTGGTTGTGAGCTGCCCAACATGGGACCTGAGCTCCGGGCCTCTGCGGGGGCAGTGTGTGCCCTTGGCTGCTGAGCCATGTCTTTAGCTCCTGGGTTATTTTATCAGAGCAACAGAAATGAAGCTAGGACACCACCCTAAAGCACAGTTTTTCTTCCTCGAATCCCTCACAACATCTACATCTGGGCATGGAGGACCGTTAGGGGGGCATGAACGTCCTCGGTGGCCGCTGCAGTTGATGTACTTGTTAGTGCGCTTACCAGCTGTCACTGGGATTAATGTTCTCGTGCGAAAAATAATTTCTTCTACTTCTTTTATTATATTCCTGTAAGTACTTGGAAAAAAATTGTGATCCACACACCTTAGGGACTAGACACATTTTTCTATTGATAGGGTTCCAGCTCTAGGAATTAATTTTTGCCTCATTCCTGGTAGTTAATATTTTCATCAAATGAGAAGGAAATCAGCGACTGGAGCTTCTGTGACTTTTCCAGCAGTTACATAAAGTGATAGCAAGAGCTGAGCGGCTCGGACGTCCCTTTGGTTTAGCATATCATGCGCCCTAGTGTGATGGTGGTGGGTCTGCCACATGAGGACGGTGGTGGCTTGAAAGGGCTGTCCCTGCCTTTACCCCGACCCCATGGCTAAAGGAGCCGTGTCTCAGATGGCTCCGCCTCTGTTTGAGGTAGCCAGGTGGCTACGAACCTCAGCATGGAGAGATAAGCGCTGAGCTCCGGCTGGAAGCCTAATTTTGAGCCGAGTTGTCGCTGTCGTCCACCGCTACGGCTGATCAGTTATGCTGCACCAGGAAATGCGCACTGAGAACTCAGCGGTCCCTCACACCAGGAAAAGTAGATACACGAATGCCTGCCAGGCTTCTCTTTGCCCTGCTCAGTTTGTCCTGGAAGGGCTGTTTTTTACCCAAACTACAAACTGCGAAAACAACTTAGTCCTTGCCATAGTCAACTTGACTAGATTTAATATCGCCAGCTTCTGGGTATGCCTGGGAGGGTGGTTCTAGAAAGGATTAGCTGAAGAGAAAGAATTAGCTGGGGAGAGAGGATTAGCTGAAGAGAGATGACCCGTCCTGAAGTGGGTGGTACTGTCCCATCAGTTGGGGGTCCAGATTGAATACAGAAAGCCAGGTGAAGGCCAGCATCCCACTCCACCCCCACCTCCTGGTCAACTAAGATGTGAACAAGATCTAGCTGCCACAGCCGCAAGCGGCTTCTGTCACTGTGCCTTCCCCATTACGGTGGATTGTGTCCTGTTAACTGTCACCCAAAATAAACCTTCCCTCTTAAGTTGATTCTTGTTAGGTCTTTGATTATAGCAATGAGAAAAGTAACTAATACAAATATGTAAAGTGTCCATTAAAATCTGACTTTTATGAAAAGGTTAGGCCCTTAACCATAAATTATTTAGGCAAATGATAAAATATTGGTGAAAAAGTTAAAGAGCTGAAGTAGCAAATAGCTACTGAAAATGGGCAAAAGCTATCTTACCAGAAAAGATCTCCAGATGGCAGACAATTACAAGACCGAGTGTGCAAGGGACCCTGTGCCATACGGACTGACTTAGACTCCTCAGGGCCGACAGCTTGGTCACATGGTAGTCGAGTTTTCAATAAGGATTTCCTCCCCTACCACACCCAATCCGGCCAGAAATTGTTTTTTATTTTCCTGACTGGTGAGATGAACTCTCCATGTAATTTTAATAAGCATTTCCTGGTGCCAGACTTTTTTCAAATGTTTATTTTGTTACTATTATTATTTATTTATTTATTTTTGGTGTTTTGAGACAGGGTTTCTCTGTAGCTCTGGAGCCTATCCTGGAACTAGTTCTTTTTTTAAAATATTTTTATGGTTTATTTAACTTTTTATTTTATGGGCATTGGTATGAAGGTGTCAGATCCCCTGCAACTGGATCTTCAGACAGTTGTGAGCTGCCATGTGGGTGCTGGGAATTGAACCTGGGTCCTCTGGAAGAGAAGTCAGTGCTCTTAACCACTGAGCCATCTCTCCAGCCCCTTGGAACTAGTTCTTGTAGACCAGGCTGGCCTTGAACTCACAGAGATCCGCCTGCCTCTGCCTCCCGAGTGCTGGGATTAAAGATGTGTGCCACCACCACCTAGCTCAAGTATTTATTTTTAATAAACTTTATTTTAAAGAACTTGCAAACGCAAAATATCACACACTGAAATTAACCAGACCCGAAGCCTATATAACTTGGTAACCTTGTGTAGTTGGAACAGCCATTCTGACTGACGCTGTGGAGCTTCATGTTGGGTTTTATGTTTCACTCTCCAATCTGTGTTTAAGCACTCATCCACTCCCCAAAACAGAAAATCCATGACAGAGTTAGAACTAGAAAAACAATTAGCTTTGTATCCTCTTCCATAAGTCCCGCCCGTCATCTGCATTCAGTCTTTCCTCATCCTGAGACCAGCTTTTTCCGTGTTCTCGTCTGCGTGCCGGCCTGTGCCCACGCGGACATCTGTGTCCCTTTGTGGGACAGGTTGAGAGGGGCATTTGGGTCTTCTTTAAAGATTTGGTAGAGTGTGGCAGTAAAATTTAGTTTTGCTGCTTGGAATACATCTGTTGAAGCTTTTATATCCTTTTGCCTTCATTTTAGTAGGACAGATTATCTAGGGCTTTTTCTGTTTTTCTAGATTTTCCAGGTTTTTTTTTAAATGTAAGTTTTCAAAATATTCCCAAATGACTTTCGATTTCATTTGAATTTATTGTGATGCCTCTTTATCCATGTTTAATTTTTTTTCAATTGAGTCTTTTTCTTTTCTCATTCTTGGGGTTTCTTTTTGCTAAGAATGTTTCAGTCTTTTTTTTTTTTTCAAAGCAGCAGCTCTTTGTTTTATCTCTGTATTTTATTCTTGACTCTAGTTTGCTAATATCTTTATTATTTCTTCCTGTTTATTGTTTGGAGGTTTGACTGGTTCTTGTGTTGTTAAGACCTTGAGCCATATCATTCAGTTACGAATTTGACATGGATTCTTAAGTTTAGATTCATGATCATGTCCCAGAGTTCCTGGAATTGTGCTCATGCTTGTGGTTTGCTGTTGCTGCTTGTTTTTCCCTTGACCTCGTTCTTCGGTCCTGATATTCTTTGTTCTGTTTATCTAATGATGATTCCCCCATTTCTTAAAGTGTTTCACTGAATTTCTATCCCAAACATTAGTGCTCTCTGTGTAGTCCTGACGTCCTGGAGCTTGCTCTGTGCATCAGGCTGAGCTTGAACTCACAGGTATCTGCCTGTTCCACCTCCAACGCGCTGGCATTAGAGGTACATGCCACCGCACCCAGTGTCTGTGCATATGTTGTCTTGGATATCCATTCTGGGTTTATTTGGAAATTTCTCTCAAATAGCTGTCAGCTCTTCAGGGTTCAGCCCCTAAGAATGCTCAGATAGGAAAGAGAGTATTTTAACAGTAACAACACTAAGCCAAATATCATGTAGAAGTATACTTTGTGTCTTAGTTACTTCTCTACTACAGTAACAAAGACAGTGGTACTTACAAAAGAAAGGGTTTATTAGGGCTTATGGATCCAGAAGGTAACTTCATGACCATCATGGCTGGAAATGTGGTAACAGGCTGGCAGATATGGAGTTAGAGCAGTAGCTGAGAGCTTACATCTGATCCCAGCCAGAAAGCGGGGGAAGGAGCAAGAAGCAAAGTTAAACAAATAAAATGGAAGGGAAAAAGGAGCATAGAGAAGAATGCAAAGGAAAGAATGGGGGGGGGTTGCCCGATAATGAAAAAGGTACTTAGACAAAGTTAGGTAAATATAACAAGAGGGGAAAAAAATCTAAAACACAGGAATTTTAAAAAAAATACAATGAAGTAAAAAAAAAAATACCACTAAAACTACAATAAAAAGAAAAGGGACAATCAAGTGATAAAGACATTACCCAAAAATAAGAAAAGAATTCCCCAATAATGATGAAATACACAACCTTAGGTAAATGTGAGAGTGGGGATAAATAGTAAGAACATGAAAACTTCAAAGAATAAGATAAGGTCAAAATACCACTAAAAGTATAGTTAGAAGAAAGAGGAAGGAAGGAAGGAAGAAGGAAAGGGAAGCACAGTATGGAAAGTCAAAGACGATGTTCCAGAGGAACCTTGTCCCTAATCCTCCAAAGCTGGAGCTGGGGGCGCGTGAGGTGGCCGGGCTGATAAAGGTGCTTCTTGCACACACCTGAGGATCTGAGTTCTATCCCTGAGACCCATGGTAGAAGGAGAAAGCTCCTGAAAATTGGCCCCTGATCTCCACATTCATGTGAGCTATAACATGCACATGCCTACACTCTGGCACAACACATACACACACACACGCACACAGACACCACCACCACCACCACCAACAACAACAACAAATAATGAATTAATGAAATTTATTTTTTGAAAATAATACACAATTAGACCCTGTTATGTGGATGTGTGTGGGGCCTCGTTTGAAGTTGTAGACTTGTCTATCCTACAGTCTGTGCTGCCACTGAGCCTGGACTGGAAGAGTGCAGATAATCCTCCCGAGCTGTCTTTATTTTAGTAGCTTCCCGCCTTTGAGTACCAGGGGCCATTGCTGACCATCCTTAACTTTGCAGTCTGTGGCCTGGGCAGAGCCTCCCACCCTCCCAGGATCCCCACATTTGTAAACTCTATATTCTACCTTGGGGGCAGGGTGCTGGTTCTAGCAGGAGAAACAACCACAGACTTGAGATCTGTCTGAACTTGATAAACATTAGACACCATGCTGGGGCACGCAGCTGTGCACACCAAAAGTCCTCTGGAACGTGGGAGCTTTCAGTCTCTACATCCGTGAGCCTCATGACAGGCAGGCAACTTCAGAGCCAGTCCATCTGCTGACCTCAGGCTCACACTATCAAAGTCCAAAGTTACCCTCAAGTGAGGAAATCAGCTCCAGGCCACCAAAGGTATACCCTTGTATATGTCACTGCCTGAGCAGAGCCTGCTGCCACCAGCGCTCTCAGGCTTCTCAGTGTGACGCCCTCCTCCTGGGACTGTGGGAAGATTGACCTCTGGCTCCCAGCACTTGTGACTACGCCTGTTCTTAAGCCCTCAGGGTAACTAGGTTTTAAACAAAAGATTCCCACTCAAGATGGCACCACGACACTACCCTATGAGTCATGGGTTGTAGCAAAATAGAACTCTTCTCTCCTGATGACCCATACCACCTAAAGAGCCATTGCTTCACCAAAACCCGCAGCCAGATTGAGGTTTAAGAAGCTATGGGAAGAACTTCCAGCATCTTTTTACCCAACCTGTCTGGCTTAGCTTTTTGGGGGGGGGGGCTGAGACAGGGTTTCCCTGTGTATCTCTGGTTGTCCTGGAACTCACTCTGTAGTCCAGGCTGGCTTTGAACTTACAGAGATCCACCTGCCTCTGCCTCCTAAGTGCTGGGTTTAAAGGCGTGCGCCACCACCCAGCCCTGGCTTAGCTTTGAATGAGGCTTCTGCTACCATCTGCCCACGAGGGAGCCAAGCGGTTAGAGCTGTGTGCGGCTCACTTCTTTTCCCCATGTTGTTCTGTTTCTCTCCACCCTCTGCTTTGTTAGCCCCTGGCGGGTGTACAACGCTTTCACTGTCAGAGATTTGGTATCCAGACTCACACTTCACTGCCATCTGGAGACAGAAGCCACAAGCTGAAGTCTTTTTTAAAAAGTTTTTAATATGTGTTTATTTTGTATTTTATGCGTGTGTGTTGGCTGAGCGTATGTCTGTGTACCAAATGCATGTATTGCCAGCTGACGCTTGAAGAGATCCCGTGGAAATAGAGTTATGGATGGCAATGAGCTACCATGTGGGTTCTGGGAACCCAACTCTGGTCCTCTGCAAGAGCTGAAAGTGTTCTTAACCACTGAACTCTCTCTCTCCAGCCCCAAGAAGAATTTAAAACAAAATAGGGTCTCACTGTGTAAGCCTGGCTTGCCTGGAATTTTCTACGTAGATCAGGCTGGCTTCAAGCTCACAGAGATCTGCGTGACTCTGCCTCTGCCGTGTTGGGATTAAAGGCGTGGGTCCCCACACCCAGTTTTACATCTTTATTGCTTGCTGCTGCACTGCAAACATGTGAGTTTATTAGAGGCTGGCCTGAGGGGAGCGAGGTGCCTTCTCAGTCTCCAATCAACATCCCATGTTCCGTATGATTCTGTAGTTCAAATAAATGTACAAGACCAGAGTGAATCTTCAGGTAGCATATCATCTTCAACTAAGACATGCTAGAGAAGCTTACCAGCCACTCCAGACCTTCCCCTGTGCCTCTAGTATCTACACAAGTGTGGGGACGAGTTGTGTGGGAGCTTCCTGTCTGTGCTTGCCCACCTGCCTGGATTCAGGGTCTTTCCTGGGTCTGCCTGTGAGGGTCTTTTCAGAGGGGTTTAGCCGAAGAGGGAAGGCCTGCCCTGAGTGTGAGCAGCAGCATTCGAGGACCTGAGGGAGGGGAGGAAAAGGGGCAAAGGATGTGGTGTGTGCACCTGTGATTCTAGCTCTAAGGAGGCTCAGGTACACGGGTTTCTGTGAATTAAGGCCAGCCTAGTCTACATAGGAAGTTCTAGACCAGCCAGAGCTGCACGAGACCCTACGTGTGTGTATGTATGTGTGTTTGTGTGTGTTATTATATGCACATACATAAATCATAAAATGAATCTCTTTTAAAAGGCAGCTGCTTGACTCTTCTTGCCCTTCTGCTACATAAGCATGGGAGGATCTGTGTTGAAAGCAGAGGGCAGCTTTTGTAGGCAAATGTATCTGCTCTTACCTTGACCTCTGTTGTCTGTAAGTTACCTAGGTGAATATGTTTTGTTACAACAGCAAGAATGGGACAAGATAGATATGTGGGGTATATGGGGGTGTAAACTGATTGTATGATTATAAACATAAATAAATAAATCATAAATCAGATTTTTTATTTACACTATCTTCTTTCTCTTCTCTACTATCTTATTAGTGTACATTAATTATCCAGGTTTTGTTGTTGTTAAAAACAATTAAGAAAAGAGTTTAGATAAAATATATAAAATATATAAACTTAGATAAATATATAAACAACTGTACACATGTAACTCCAGCAATCAGAAGGCAGAGGCAGAGGGATTGCAAGTTTGAGGCCAGCCTGGGGCACAAAGCTAGGACAGCCTGATATATAGCAAGGTCCTGTCTCAAAAAAACAGCAGAAGGGGTTGAAGAGCAGGTTCTGCAGTTGAGAGCATGCACCACTCTCCTAGAGAACCGCCTTAAAGTGCTAGCACCCATGTCGGTAGATCACAGCTGCCTGCAAGGTCCAGGGGATCTGACCTTCCAGCCTCTGCAAGCACACACACTCACTTGCACATACCCACATACAAATATACACTCATGCATGTACTTAAAAATCAATCTATAACAGCAACAGCGACAAAAACATGCCAGGTGTCATGGCACACACCTGTCATCCTGGCAACAGGGAGTCTGGGGAGGAGACGGGCAATGGGATGGCAAATCTGAGGTCAGGAAAAAAAAAAACCAACCAGAACAACCTTCAACTCCCACCACCACAGATATATTCAGTTTGCATGTGTGTGTGTGTGAATATACGTGCCTGCACACACATGCAAACTGAATTTTACAAAGAATCAGGTCACATATACGTAATTTTAGCCATCTCAGCAGCTTGCAGAACAGTGATGCTGGTTTAGCCAGCTCAGCTCAGACACAGATGCTGCTTAACACTCACCACACCATGGTTCTTTCCTTTGCCACTTTCTGGAACCATCTCTACAGTTTAGCTCTTACTTAAGAGGAGAGGGAGAGATGGAGGGACATTCAATGCTCCCTTTTGAATGATTGTCAATGTTTGAAATATGGCCTGAATTCCAAAGCCAAAGTCTGCATGTTGGTGAGCATACAAATCAGGGTCTGAATTAAAGTTCCTAATTGTGTGATGGAAATATGCTATTATTTTAAATGGGAGCCTTCCTTAACATGTAAATTACTTAAAACCACATTCATCTCCCTTCTGTCTTCTGTGATACTGGTGCCTAAACAAATTCATATCCATCATTGCAAGCATGGCACAGTGTGGGCATGCCCATCCATCATCCTAGCCCTCAAGATGTGGAGGCAGAGGGGGTAGGGAATTCAAGGTCATCTTCCACTACAGTGAGTTTCAGGACAGCCTGGACTACGTGAGACCTTGTCTGAACAAAAAGTAGCCAACACTAGAATCACATACAGTTGTGGAATGAAAAACCCCAAACTTGGGCAATGGGGACCTAACACCTGGCTATTAGGTCTCAAACCTGGGACAAATGGCTGATGTACCTACTTAACATGTCAAAGCAGACGTGGCCACCAGGGTCCCCCAGCATCCCTCAGTCCCTACCTGTTACAGGGTCCTCCTGGATAGCATACTCCACTACCTACCCTAAGCATCTCCATCCCAGGTATGGTAGTTTGAATGCAATTGATCCCCATAATCTCATAAGGAGTGGCACTATTAGGAGGTGTGGCTTCGTTGGAGGAAGAGTCTCATTGTGGGGTGGATTTTGAGGTTTCCTGTGCTCAGGATACCACCCAGTGTCTCAGTTGATTCCTGTTGCCTACAAGATGTAGGACCCTCAACTTCTCCTCCAGCACCACATCTGCCCGCACGGTGCCTTTCTCCTTGCCATGATGATAATGGACTGATCCTGAAAGTGTAAGGCACCCCCTCAATTAAATGTTTTCTCTATAAGAGTTGCTATGGTCATGGTGTCTCTTCACAGCAATAGAAACCATAACTAAGACACCAGGTATCGGACTGAACTTTTCCTTCCCCCAGATGCCCTTCCCTATATAATGCAACTATTTTGGTTACCTGGACATTTTGTCTACCCTTTAACTTCCTGGCCTCTTGGTCTGGCTCTCCCCTCTGTCCTTACCCCCTCCTCATATGACTCCGCTCAGTTTGGTCATGGCTGCTCTGAATTCTCCCAGATGACTCTGCCTCTGGCTATGTTCTCCCTTTTAACTACAATAAACCCTCTCCTCCACCATCTCTGGGAACAATCATGTCCTTTCCTTTTATTTATTTATTTACTTACTTACTTATCATTCATCTGGTGCTGAAACCTGGCACCAGTCATGTCCCACGTTTGTAGCTTTTAGACTGTGACTCAGTTAAAACTGTTGGGGAAGAAATATTCAGGATAGGAGCTAAACCTGGGTAAAGCAGAGGACAGAGCTGGTACGAAGGGCGTAGCTGAAATCCATAAGGAGATTGACATGGTTAGGAGCTTCAGTTTTGCAATGGGGAATATAAAAGGAACCTTAGAAGCAAGCTAGCTCTCTCGGAATCTGTGCCTTACCTTCTCAGATGGACTGTATCCCCAGGCTCTACACCAAAATAAACCCACCCTCCTGTTAGTTGTTTCTAGGTAGGTATTTGATCACAACAGAAAGAAAAGTAACTAATAGAATTAGTTTCCAAGTGTGTTGTTACAAAGTAGCCAGGTTCCTTGTCTCCTTGAAGTGTGTTGTTACAAAGCTGCTGCCTTTCTTGTCCCTTCCACTTACTGCCCTTCTATCTGTGTTCTCTAGATGCTAAGAAAGGCTAACCCAAGGCTTCCTGACTTCTAGAACTGTAGACCAAAATGAATCTCTTTCTTTCCTAACTTGTCCAATGGTGTGGAAGGTCCTTCTGTCTATGTGTCGCGTTTATTGGTTAATGAATAAAGAAACTGTCTTGACCTGTTGATAGGGCAGAACTTGGGTAGGCAGGGAAAACTGGACTAAATGCTGGGAGAAGAAAGGCAGAGAGAAAGACACCATGGAACTGCCGGAAACAGCCACTGGGAATTTTACCTGGTAAGCCACTGCCACGTGGCAATATACAGATTAATAGAGATGGATTAAATTAATATGTAAAAGTTAGCCAATAAGAAGCTAGGCTAATGGGCCAAGCAGTGATTTAATAGCAGATGAATATAGTTTCTGTGTGGTTATTTCGGTTCTGGGCAGCTAGGACAAACAAGCAGCCCCCTGCAACTGATAGGCGCCAATGTGGTGGACTAAATCCATGTAAAACCTGAGAGGGCTCATTTTGTTGTAACAATGGAAGGAAGATGAGCTAAGGCAATATTTGAACAGTCCTTCATATGTATTCCAGGCTTTTAAAATGATTTTTAATATGGAAATTATAGGCATAATTTATAACCAGGTTTACTGATATTCTTTGTAACACTTTTTTTTTCTGTAGTGACTTGTTTAGAAAAGCCTTTGATTCTAGATAATATAAATATTCAACTGTTCCTTCTTTCTAGGAGCTATAGTAAATCCCCAAATCCCTTCTAATCTTTATTGAATTATAATTTATAAACCACAAAATCTCCCCATAATGTACTATACACAGTGGTTTTGATTATCCATGGAGTTACACAAATGTCAACTTCACCTTATTTTTAGATTTGTGTGTGTTACTGCTGCTGGTGATCCAACCCTAGGTTATATATATTTATGTATTTCTTTTCTGGGCCCTAGAACAGTGATTCTCAACTGGTGGGTCATGACCCCTTTGGGGTCAAATGATCCTTTCACAAGGGTAACCTAAAACCACTGAAGAAATACAGATATTTACATTATGACTCATAACAGTAATAAAGTCAGTTATGAAGCAGCAACAAAAATAATGTTATAGTTGGGGTCACCAGAGCATGAGGAGCTGGATTAGAGGGCTGCAGCATCAGGAAGGTTGAGAACCACTGCCCTAGAATACTTTGTTCTGCTGCTACAATAAAAGCAAAACAAATGCAGCAGCAACTTAAGGGAGGAAGCTTATTTGACTTATACTTCCAGGTCACAATCCAGCATTGAAGCAAGTCAAGGCAGGAACCTGAAATCAGGTCTGCTTGCTATTGCACACAGCAGTGTCGCTGACCAGGGAACTCACTCACAGCCAAAGAAGCACAGAGAAGGAAGCCATAGAGGAATCTCTTGTGGTCTTGCTCGCTGACTAGACCAGGCTCGTGCTGTGCAGCTTCCTATGCAGCCCAGGACCACCTGGCCAGGGAATGGTGCTGCCCACAGAGACAATGCCCTCACAGACATGCCCACAGACCAGCCTGAGTAAGTTTTTCAGCTGCTTCTAAGCTGTGTTAAGTTGACAGTGAATGATAACTATAACAACTTCATCACCACAAATGATACATTTAAATCTATGGTTCATTTTCGGTTTTATATTTAGGGTGTTTGGCAGTGGTCCAATTTCATCCTTTTGCTTATGGATATCTATTTGTTTGAATCTCACTTGTTGAAATGCCCACTTTCCTTTATTAGATTGTGTGGGCATTCTTGTTGATGTCAGATGCTGCCCAGTTTACAGGATTCTTCAGGACCCTCACTTCTATGCCCCTTCTCTATATGTCTGCCTGTGGGCCACTGTTTGCTACTTAAAGTTAGAAGCCAGGAACTGCAAACCATCTACCTTTGGTTTTCTTTTGAAATATGGTTGGCTGTTGTGTCCTGGTGAAGATGCAGCAATAAGGACACTTTTGTGTTGTTGGGAGTATAAACTAGTCCTGCCATTATGAAAAACAACTCAAAGAAGCCTATAGCATTTGTTGTGAAATGTTAGTTTAAGATGTGTCAGATCCATTTATGCTGTGGGATATTTGTTTGAAGATGTGTTGCATTCTTCTTTTTTCTTTTTCTTTTTCTTTCTTTCTTTTTTTTTTTTTTTGGTTTTTCAAGACAGGGTTTCTCTGTGGCCTTGGAGCCTATCCTGGAACTGGCTCTTATAGACCAGGCTGGCCTTGAACTCAGAGATCCGCCTGCCTCTGCCTCCCGAGTGCTGGGATTAAAGGCGTGCTCCTCCACTGTCCGGCCGTTGCATTCTTTTATGTTGCATTTGTTTAACTCTGTAAAGCTGTGTTACTTTGCCTGCCTAAAACACCTGATTGGTCTGTCTAGTAAAGAGCTAAACAGCCAGAGAGAAACAGGTAAAGCTGGCAAACAAAGAGAATAAATAGAAGGAGGAGAGAAGATGATCAGGGAGCGAGAAAAGGAGGAGAGGATGACGCCAGGGGTCAACCACACAGCCCCACAGCCAGCCGTGGAGTAAGAAGGGAAGAAATGTGCGTGTGTGTGTGTGTGTGTGTGTGTGTGTGTGTGTGTGTGTAACAAAAAGCCCAGAGGAAAAAAATGTAGTTAAAGAGAAACAGGACAATTTAAGTTAGAAAAGTGTCTAGAAACAAGCCAAACTAAGGTCAAGGCATTCATAAGTAAGAATAAGTCTTGGTGTATTTATATAGGAGCTGGGCAGCAGGCCCCCAAAGAGAAAAGCTAAACAAAAACCAAACTACAAGAATTACCATGAGATCCAGTTCTACCAGTGGGAATATATCACTTACCAAACATATCTGTGCAGTGCATGGTTATTACAACACTAACACAACAGCCCATACACGGAGTCTGCCTATCTGCCTACCGGTGGATGCACAGTTAAAGTATGGTAATACACACATGAAACACTATTCATCTGTGGAAGAAGAATGAAATCCTGTCAGCAGCACTCACTTGGATGGAGCAAAAGGTTACACAAAACAAACAAGCCCCAGAATGGTAAGCACCACATCTCACTCACTTGTGGACAGTGTTAATCCAAGAACTGAATGGAACAGTGATGACCAGCCCGTGAAGGGCAGTGAGGAGCAGAGTAAGGGGTTCTAATCCCTGAGGTGAAGAACGGCTTCTGGTTTTTCTGAAGCACAGCAGAGTAACATCAGTTCAAACCCTCTGTGATATTTTCAAAGTGACAGGGAAATGTCCAAAATTTCCAACACAGAATGACTTATGTCTAAAAGGGTAGAAGGGCTTGTTTCCTAGAATTAGCAATTACACACTGTGTGCAGGTATCAGATCACCAAACCTGTAGACAAAAGTCTCTGTCCTACCCAGTCCCACAGCCATTCAGTCCCAAAGAAACACACAGAGGCTTATATTAATTATAAACTGTTTAGCCTGTTAGCTCAGACTTATTATTATTTTCTTATTTCATATTTTTTTTAAATTTTTTTCCATGATATTTATTGAGCTCTACATTATTCTCTGCTCCCCTCCCTGCCTCTCCCCTCCCTCCTTCAACCCTCCCCCAAGGTCCCCATGCTCCCAATTTACTCAGGAGATCTTGTCTTTTTATACTTTCTACTTCCCATGTAGATTAGATCTATGTAAGTCTCTCTTAGTGTCCATATTGTTGTCTAAGTTCTCTGGGATTGTGGTTTGTAGGCTGATTTTCTTTGCCTTATGTTTAAAAACCACCTATAAGTGAGTACATGTGATAATTGTCTTTCTGTGTCTGGGTTACCTCACTCAAAATAATGCTTTCTAGTTCCATCTATTTTCCTGCAAAATTCAAGCTGTCGTTATTTTTTTCTGCAGTGTGTAAATGTACTACATTTTTTTTTTATCCATTCTTCAATCGAGGGGCATTTAGGTTGTTTCCAGGTTCTGGCTATGACAAACAATGCTACTATGAACATAGTTGAGCACATGTCCTTGTGGCACGATTGAGCATCCTTTGGATATATACCCAAAAGTGGTATTACTGGGTCTTAAGGAAGGTTGTTTCCTAATTTTCTGAGAAATCGCCACACTGACATCCATAGGGGTTGTACCAGCTTGCATTCCCAATAGCAATGCAGAAGTGTTCCTTTTCCCCACAACCTCTCCAGCATAAGATGTCATCAGTGTTTTTGATCTTGGCCATTCTTACAGGTGTAAGATGGAATCTCAGAGTTGTTTTGATTTGCATTTCTCTGATGACTAAGGATGTTGAACATTTCCTTAAGTGGCTTTCAGCCATTTTAGATTCCTTTGTTGAGAGTTCTCTGTTTAGGTCTGTACTCCATTTTTTTTATTGGATTATGTGTTCTTTTGGTATCCAATTTCTTGAGTTCCTTGTATATTTTGGAGATCAGACCTCTGTCTGATGTGGGGTTAGTGAAGATCTTTTCCCATTCTGTAGGCTGTCGTTTTGTCTTGTTGACCGTGTCCTTTGCTTTACAGAAGCTTTTCAGTTCCAGGGGGTCCCACTTATTAATTGTTTCTCTCAGTGTCTGTGCTGTTGGGGTTCTATTTAGGAAGTGGTTCCCTGTGCCAATGCGTTCAAGCGTACTTCCCACTTTCTCTTCTATAAGGTTCAGTGTGGCTGACTTTATATTGAGGTCTTTGATCCATTTGGATTTGAGTTTTGTACATGGTGATAGATATGGGTCTATTTTCATTTTTCTACATATTGATATCCAGTTATGCCAGCACCACTTGTTGAATATGCTTTCTTTTTTCCATTTGATATTTTTTGCTTCTTTATCAAATACCAGGTGTTCGAAGATGTGTGGACTGATATCTGGGTCTTCTGTTAGGTTCCATTGGTCCTCCTGTCTGTTCTCATGCCAGTACCAGGCTGTTTTCAGTACTGTAGCTCTGTAGTAGAATTTGAAGTCAGGGATTGTGATGCCTCCAGAAGTTCTCTTGTTGCCCAGGATTGTTTTGGCTATCCTGGGTTTTTTGCTTTTCCAAATGAAGTTGAGTACCATTCCTTCAAGGTCTTTGAAGAATTTTGTTGGGATTTTGATGGGCATTGTGTTGAATCTGTAGATTGCTTTCGGGAGGACTGTCAGGCTTATTATTAACTAGCTCTTGTGACTTAACCCATAATTCTTGTCTATGTTTAGCCACATAGTTTGGTACCTCAGTGAGGCATTCTCACCTTGCTTCCTCTGCATCTGACTGGTGACTGCATCTCTGTCTTTCCTCTTCCCAGAACTCTCTTACTTTTGTCACCCCACCTATCCTTCCTGTCTGGCTACTGGCCAATCCCTGTTTTATCAGTGACAAATCTTTACAGTGTAGAGGAGCCTTATCCCACAGCATTTCACCTTTTTTTCTTTTCAAAAAAAGACCCTGAATCTAATCTTCTTCTTCTTTTTTTTTTTTTTTTTAGCTTTTACCTGGCCATTATCCATAACAACTTATAAACAACACACTAAACAAAGACAAACATCTATAATCCATTTTTTGGGGAACATGGGCATAGTTTTCTAGGCTACTTCCTGCTGATTGGGAGTACTGATAGTCTTATGAGGACCCAAAGAAAATGTAAAATTTTGGTCAAATCCTGAGTGGAGTATCCTGTGAGGCTGAATCATCTCAGCCAGCAACCTTGAAGGTGTTCTGGATGCAGAACTCAGAAGAAATCGCAACAGAAATACTCTGAAAATATTGGATCATCTGGGCCATCCGCTCCTATCAGAGATTTTGCAGTGAGTCTTCCATGATCAAACCTGAGTTTTCTTAACCCAGAATGAATCCACAGCCTCTCATTTCCTGTGGAAACAAAAGCAAATCCTCTTCTCCAAAGTAATGTATATTTTGACTTAAATTTTTGAAGTCAAGGCGTTTTCAAAATATATAGGTTAGATTAATCCAGCAGCATTTAAAATCAAATGTCTTTTAGCAGCTATTGCTCCTTCCTCAGCAGTCAAACAATTCAAAGACCATACAATAACATACAGTATCCAGATTCTCTGTGTATTTTCTATCTTTAGGTGACTTTTTTTTAACTCTATTTTCTTTTTAGTTTTTGGTTTTTTGAGACCGGGTTTCTCTGTGTATTTTTGGCTGTCCTGAAACTCACTCTGTAGACCAGGCTGGCCTCCAACTCACAGAGATTCTCCTGCCTCTGCCTCCCAAGTGCTGGCATTAAAGGCATGTACCACCACACCCGACTACTCTATTTCTTTTTTATTTTTAAGGGGGCTTTTTCTATTCTTTTTCTTTTCTCTCCCAAGTGTACATATATTTTTAAACACACTGTAAACCAATTAGGGTTTTTTTTTTTAATCTGAATCTGTCTTTACTGTGTATCTCTATTTTTTTCTTTAATATACTAAGCAATATGGCTAGGATTAAAGCTGCAGCTTTGATGGCTGTATCTACCCCGTTCCTTAGTTTTTTGAGAGTCTAGCTTCATGGGAGAGGTACTGGCAGAGACCACATTTGGTCCATGCCACCACTAAGAAGCCTGATGCCAGCTGCCCATAAACACCATTTAACTATTTGGTGGCAGAGCCTCTTAAAAGAGCTGAGAGATTTTTGCCATTAACATTGAGTCAGGAAGTCTCTTTAAAGGAGCTGCACCTCTGCTTGCTGTCAGTAAACAGAGCCTACCCCAGAAAAGATGGTAACCAAGAAGCAGCACTTGACTCTGTTCTTGTCTGTCTAGAATCCTTTTTTTGAAAAAAAAAAAAAGCTTTCTCAGGTTTTATGTGGAAATTCTTGCCAAATATTTGGGCACCATTTATACCTCATACAGATGTAAGACATAGGCTCAGTAAGAAAGGAAGTTGAGCCCAGTGGCGGTGAAGCATGAGCCCGGTGGTGATGGTACACACTTTTAATCCCAGCACTCAAGAGGCAGAGACAGATGGATCTCTATGAGTTTGAGGCCAGTGAGTCCATAGAGTCTATATAGTCTATAGAGTGAGTTCCAAGACAGGCTCCAAAGCTACAGAGAAACCCTGTCTTGAAAAACAAACAAACAAACAAAAAAGGAGGTTTCCTCTCCAGGGTCCCTCTCCCCCATTTTTCATATGAGTCTTACAATTTGTTCCTTGGTTTCTATAAAATAGGTTACTGGCATTCGACAGATATTGCACCAAATCTATAGATCAATTTGAGGTTATTGATATCTTGGCATTGCTAAGTTTCCCGACTCATGGAAGTGGGGTATCTTTTCCTTTAACTAAGACCTTCCTTAAAAGGAACACTGTCTGAAGCAGTTCATCCCCCCAGTTCCCCCTCCCACTTCCATTTCCCTCTCAGCCCCCAAGGAGCCAATGACAAAGGTGGAAAGGAGGCTGCGCCTACGCGGGAAGTGACTGATCAGGTAGGACACTGGGTTTGGGGTCTTACTGCACAAAAGCAGGGGTGCAGGATGGAGTGTCCTGGGTGTTACTAAGTGCCAGGCAGGAGGCTCTCATAGAATGGCTGGAGGGAGACCGGAACCTTTGTAATGGTTTCCGTGTGTGTGCAACTCAGTGGGCCAAGCTATCCGAAAACCTGTTTGCTGAGAGTGATGTTTTCCTCCTGTGAATTTCATCATCCTTCCTACACCTGGGTGCTACCCTGCACCACTGTGTATTTGATGATGCAGGCAGAAGAAACCTCTTGTCCTAGATATTTTACACCCGTCTTTGAGAAGATCGACTCTACTGCATGTGCCACACAAACCCGGTCCCCTTCAGAGTGGTGCTGACTGCACAAGCTGCAATGCTCTTCTTAGAGGAAGCATTTTGTATGATGGCATGTCCTGATGCTGTGGACTTTGCAGGATGAACTGCTTGGTTTTGTCAACACAAGCTCGAGTCATCAGAGGAAGGAGCCTCAGTTGAGGAAAAGCCTCGATAAGATTCAGCTGTAAGGCATTTTCTCATTTAGTTATCAACGGGGGAGGGCCCAGTCCATGGTGGGTGGGGCCATCCCTGGGCTGGTGGTCCTGGGTTCTATAAGAAGGAGGGCTGAGCAAGCCAGGAGAAGCAAACCACTAAGAGCTCCCTCCACGGGTTCTGCATCATCTTCTGCCTCCAGGACCCTGCCCTGTTTGAGTTCCTGTCCTGACTTCCTTCAGTGATGAGCAGCAATGCCGAAGTGTGAGCCTAATAAACCCTCTCCTCCCCAACTTGCCTTTTGGTCATGGTGTTTCATTGCAGCAATAGGAACCCAAGCTAAGACACAGGAGCCTGCATGCCAAATTAATAACTCCATTTTAGGTTTCTTTTGGACATTTTTAAAGCCTGTCACTTTATGGACATTTATTATTTGTAGGCTCAGGTTGGGCAGAAAGAATGAACTCATTTGAAAGACATCATAAATCGTCATTTCACCCTAAATTTCCTCCGATTTTTCATCCATCACATCTAGTATCACTGTCCTCTCCAAAGTGTAATCGCTGGGAAACGGACGGTAATGGAAAGAACGCGTGCTTGATGGCACATCAAGCGTAGAAAAGAGTGCGAGGCACACTTCGTGGTCCCTTCTTCTCAAAGCAGGGATACGGCTGTGGAAGGAGACGGCAGGATAAGCACGTGTGCAGGGAGGGTGACTTCTTCAGACACAGTAAATTGCTCACGTATTACGTTAGTGCTGAGACAACACACAACCCACCAGACAACAAAGGAGAGAACCTGAACTAGCAGGAAGCCGGCAGCCGGCCTAAGATACATCCTGAGCGCTGCTGGAAGAAGCTCAGAACTGCCTCAGACCTTAAGAAGAATGGTCCCGGGATTTAATTCTTGACTGTGAACGTTTCCTGGAGCCCATTTTAGTCCCTGCCCCAAGCCTTTTGAGGACAGGCTTACTGCCAATCGGTTGTTTTAAAACGTCTACAAAGGTGATTCTTTACAATTTTGTCCCATCCCCTGTCAAGTTACTGCGTGTTGTTTTTAAGTTTCTTACCCTCTCTCTCTTCTGATACCCACAAAGGCACCAGACTCGGTGTCTTTGATTTTTCTTTTTAAGTAACTTGGTGAGTTTCCTGGGTTTCTAAGTGTTTCCTTTCAGCTGCTCTTTCCCCCACATCACACACATAAACCCGTTCAGGTTCTCAAAATGTTTCTAGTGCCTCCCACTCCCACCCAGGTCCCATCGTATCAGGTTCCATTGTACCTGGTGAGTTCTGCACCCTCCCACCTACGCAGGGCAGGGCGTTCCTGTGACATTCACAGTCTTCCTGAAGATGTTTACATCCCAGGATAATGTTTATCTATGTGAGTGAGAACCTTGTGATGCTATTTTTTAAATTACCCCCAGATCATTACAGAGGGGTAGGTTTGTTTTGGCTCATAATGTTGGACCGGTTTTCCAGCATGTTGAGCAAGAAAGATGCTCCGTTGACAGTGCTGGCATGAATGTCTGTGCATCATGTGAATGCTGGTGCCCCCCAGAGTCCAAAAGACAGCATCAGCTCATCCTGAGCTGGAGTCACAGACAGTTATGAGCCACTATGTGAGTGTTGGGAACTGAATCTGAGTCCTTTGCAAAAGCAGCCAGTGTTCTTAAAACCTGAACCATCCCTCATTTTAAAAATAATTTTGTCTTTTTAAGTCAATGTCTTATTCACTATTCTATTACTGTGAAAAGACACCATGACCAAGGCAACTCCTACAAAAGCATAATTGGGGGCTTGCTCACAGTCTCGGAGGTTTATTACATTTGTCATCGTGGCCGCATATATGTACTAGAGCAGTAGCTGAGGGCTACTTCCTGGTCCACAGATTGTGGAGGCTGAAAAATGCAGGCCCCTTTCCACCTGATCTGCCGGTCAGAGAGTTTTGGAGACTGACAGGCTTAATTGCACCTCCTAACTCAGGAGGTGGTTGCCTGGCTCTTTTGAAGTTAAGATAGCTCAATGCCATCCTGAGGGGTGGACAGGATATGAAATGTACTTCTGCTCCTTTCTTTTGCAGCTATGAGGTCACCTAGGGAAGGGCAGTCTTCAGCTACATGTCTTAGAGCCCCTTAGTTACCTAGACGACAGAATACTAATGATTTGATGTCTCAGAGTTGACTGCGTAAGTTATCCTTTTGTATCATGTTAAAAAAAAAGTCTCCCCCAGTTTATGTTGGGTATAAAAGCTGTGGAAAAATAAACATGGGAGAATTTCAGGATTTCAGTCACTGGAAGGCCCTCCCGTTACTTTATTTTCTTTCTTATTATTTTTATGTGTCTTCATATTCTTTAGTTATATTTCTTCAATTCCCACACCCCTACGCTGGTAAGAAGTTTTTTTTTTGTCGAGGCTGGTCCTCAACAACAGATCAAAAGAGAAAACTAGTTCTAGCATGGGCTTGTGAAACTTCAAACCCCATCCCCAGTGACACACATCCTCCAAGAAGTCCACGCCTCCGAATCCTTATCAAATAGTGCCATTTCCTGATGACCAAGCATTTGAATATATGAGCTTATGGGGACCATTCTTATCCAAACCACCACAGTCAGGGAAAGAGTTAGAAGCTAAAAACAGATTTATACTGTGCCTTATATCTGAGTGGTTTTACCTTGGCCTTGCTCTGTATTTCTTTATCTGGATTCAGGCTCATGGACAGTGCTTCATCCTGACTCAGGGCTCTTTGAGTGTCTTTTATAAAGCAGGCCTGCTCCTGATCCAGTCTCTAGGTTTTTGTTCATCTAGGAGAGTCATAGTGAAGGAGAATTTGATTTTAATTTATTCTTATTTGATATTGAGGATTCATACTCTATCACTAACCGGGACAACTTCGACAATGTAAAAAGCAGATCTGATGATGCAGAACTGAGGTTCTGACGGGCTGAATTGGAAGGCACACACTAGATGAGAGAGGCTGCTCAGATTCCAGCCTTGTGGTCAGGATGCAGTATCTTTCAGAGACGCCTCTATTCCTATAGAGATGGGGATGGGGTGTGGGGGGGCAGCTGGTGTCCCCAGACAAGTTCCAAGTAATGCTGTGTGCTGGGGATGAAATGTAAGGCTAGTGGGTTATTTCTGTTTGGCAAACACATGGGATCCCACACTCTGAACTACAGCAGGTGAAGACCTTGGATGCTGGTGACAGAATTGTGTCAAGGCTGAAAACAGCACCGCTGACATCCTAGGAGTTCTGCCTGGCACCTCCGAGGAAGGGCCCGAGTTCCACAGTCAGCCGTAAATCACCCAGAGCTGTGCAATCAGAGGCTAATCAGAGAAAGTGAATAAGTAGCCAAGGCTGTAATCACAGATAAATAATCAATAATCCCAACTTTCTGAGAGGAATGTGCCTACACGGACTCTCTCTCTCCTCATTGACATGCCCTCCCCACCCCCTTTCCTTTGCTCTGTAAACATCTTTTGAAGATGGCAGGGAAGAGCCCACAGACTATTCCGATAGACAAGTGTGTGCTTGTGACCACTGGGGTCAGACTCCGGCAGGTGTACCCGAGAGAGGTTTAGGAGCACCACTTGGGTGGGTGCACACATATGTGTGAGTGTGCATGTGTGTGCATGGATGTGGAAGCCAGAGGAGTAACCTCAAATGTCACCCCTAAGAGGCTGCCCAGTTTGTTCGAGACAGGGTCTCATTGACCTGGAGCTCACCAAGTAGGTCAGATTTGTCGGCCAGCAGTCTCTTAGTCTCTTGATCCCTGGCTGGCTCCACTCCCGGATCTCTCCTGGTCTGCTTGCCACCGCCCCCCTCCATGGCCTAGTTGAATCTGGACCCTTTCAGGTGCCCCTGACTGTACTCTCCCTCCTAGCTACAAGAAACCTTCTCCTCCACCACACCTAGGAGTAGTTGTGACCTCATTTTTCCCCCTCTAGCTACAACATCTGTGTATCCCCCCACCCCCACCCCACCTTGAGAGGAAGTGTGGGCACCTGAGGGAGTCCCCCATGAGGGAGGCATCAGCCATACCGTAGGACACTCAGGAAAATGTCTGAACCACATCGCTTCCAGAACTCATTTTTACATTTAAGATGTGAGCACACAGCAGGGCCTAGAGGGAGAAAGGGAGGAATTAGGTATTCCCACTGAAAACAGTTCTCTGCGGAGATGGTGGGGTGAGGGTGGGGGGTGGGGGATGAGAAGGGAGAGGGTTGAAAGGGACACCTCTGAATCTGGTTACCTTTCTGCTCAGTTTTTAATGTTGGCACTGTGTAAACATTTCACATATTCACAACTTAAAGATAAAAATAAAATCCTAAAATGGAAAGCAAACTGGTCCGAATGAGCCTAACTTCATCTCAAATGTGGCAGTTAACAGACAAGTGTTGTTTCAGAAGTCTCCTTACATACCTTGGTAGGGGATGGTCTAAGGATCAATGAAAGTCATGGTGTTTCTGCTGTTTATTATTAACACAGTATTAAGGTTCTAAACTAGAAGGGAAATATGTGATTCAGAAATGGAAGAAATGTTAGATAATTATAAACCCAGATTATCAGTGTAAGAAGAAACAAATGACAGAAAGAAATATTGGAGGCTGGTGAGATGGCTCAGCAGGTAAAGGCACTTGGGGCCAAGGCTAAAGCCTGAGTTCAGTCAAGGGAACCCACATGGAACGAACTCCTCAAGTTGTCTTCTGACTTAAATAAGCATAAAACAAAATAAACCATTATTCGATGAAATTTGAATGGAGTAATTCTATACAAACCATCTTTAAAGGCTGTTTGCTTTTCTCAGATCTGTCTGCTGGAAGGACCCACAAGAATGACACCACGGGGAAGATTATTTTGAGATGTGTTCCCTTTGTTTATGCTGCATTTGTTTAACTCTGCAAAGCTGTGATTCTTTGCCTGTCTAAAAACCCAATGGTCTAATAAAGCTCTGAATGGCCGATAGCAAGGCAGGAGCAAGGATAGGTGGGGCTGGTAGGCAGAGAGGATAAATAGAAGGAGAAATGGGGATGAAGAGGAGCAAGAGAACAAGGAGAGGAGGACATCAGGGGCCAGCCACCCAGCCACACAGCAAGTCATGGAGAAAGAAGAAAGTTATATAGAAATGAAAAAGACAAAAGCCCAGAGGCAAAAGGCTTAGTTTTGCCTTAGTGGGATAGTTTAAGTTAAAAAAAGCTGGCTAGAAACAAGCCAGGCTAAGGTCAAACATTTATAACTAAGATAAGCCTCTGTGTATTTATTTGGGAGCTGGATGGTGGGTCCCTCAAAAGAATAAACAGAGTACAACAAACACAACGCATTGACAACACACCTCATTCCAGATCTTAATATCAAAGTATCATTCCTTGCCAACAAGGAACATGTCCCTGCTTGTAAGACATGTGTGCCGAGCCACTTAGGACTGATTTCCCAGTGGTTCAACTGCACTGTGGATATGGACAAGTGGCAATCTAACCAGCCCATGCCCTGTGCTTGGTGTGACCTGAGCTGCACACTCTCTCATACGCACAGGCGCCTCCTGAAGGCAAAGCCCAGAGAACACTATGGGGAGATCTAAATGACTGTGCTCCCACTCCTTAAGATATAGAGATCTTTTTAATCAAATTTTATTTTTATTTTATTAGTATTGTTTTGCCTGCATGTATGTCTGCATACCACATGCATGCCTGGTTTCCACAGAGATCAGAGAGGGCATCAGATCCCCTGGAACTGGAGTTAACATGTGGCTGTGAGCTGCCATGTGGGGTTGGTGAATCAAACCCAAGTCTTATGTAACAGCGGCCATTGCTCTTAACCACTGAGCCTCCTCTTCAGCCCTGAAATGCAGAGACAACCAAGGTGAACAACTGTAGGCATGTGCTGATCTGCTAGGAACTATTAGCATCCTTCCAAATGAGTTATTTTTAATAAACCAGTGGTACTTCAGCCTTGTCGGCTGAATGCTTCATCAAAATAACATTTCTTGGCATTTTTAATTTTTCCTTTTGTTTCTGTGGCTACGGTGGGTAGAGAGTTTTGCATTAGCTTTGCAGTGACAGCAAACTTTACATAAAGGCCTTTGCTTGGGCATTGGGAAACACGGCTGTCACAGGGCCCTGTGACAGGCTCGTTCTATAGATTTAGGGCAAGTCTTGCCACCTTTTTGGATCTTAGTTTTCATCTAGTGTTGACTGAGGTTTTGTTCCCACCTGGTCGTACAGCCATTAAGTCCCAAAGAATAACAGAGTTCTACATTAATTATAAACTGATTGGTCCATTAGCTCAGGCTTCTTATTAACTAATTCTTATAACTTACATTAACCCATAATTCTTGTCTGTGTTAGCCATGTGGCTTGGTACCTTTTTCAGTGAGGCAGTCACATCTTGCTTGCTCTGCGTCTAGCTTCCTCTGAAGCTGAGTGATGACTGCAGACCGACTGTTTCCTCTTCCCAGATTTCTCCTTGCCCTGCCTCTACTTCCTGCCTGGTCACCCCGCCTCTACTTCCTGCCTGGCTACTGGCCAATCAGCGTTTATTCAAAATACAAATGACAGGTACAAACCATTGTCCCACAGCAATCTATCAACCATAGGTATGAGAGTTGATTTTCTGCCCCTGTAAATGGTGATTTGAAACTTTCTCTAAGTAGGGCAACGTGTCTGCTGGTAACAGGAGCAGCAAGAGAGACTATGAGATTGTGTTTGCAGAACGAAAGGAACCCTGCGGTCCAGGTAAGCTCAACACCTGGCTCTTTGATTCAAAGAACAGCACTGAGGGAAGAGTGGTGTTGGAGAGACGGCTCAGTGGTTAATAACTCGCTGCTTTTGTAGAGGACCCGAGTTCAGTTCCCAGCCCCCACATTGTGTTGCTCACAACCACCTTTACTCCAGTTCCAGTGGATGCAGTGTCCCTCTTTTTTTGTGTGTGTGTTTTTTTTTTCCATACATTGTTTTGTTTTATTTTTTCCATTCAAGAACATAATTAAAGATAAAAAAAAATTTTTTCCTTTCTTCCCCTTCTCCCGGTCCCCTCCCACTACCCCCCACCCCTCCTCCCTCCCTGCAGTGTCCCTCTTTCTGTACTTCAAGGCACCTGCACTTATGTGGCACATGGACACAAACACACGTGTACAAATAAATAGAAATATTTTTTAAAGAACAATATTTTGGTATGTATTTATAAAAATTCTTAATTTCAATCACTAAGTTATTTCAGCTACTATTAAAATATTGTACTTTTGATTATACCCTGTAAATAATTATTTGTTCTCCGATCTACAAGGGCGGAGATGGGTTCTGGGTGGTTCCAGCCATCCCCATCCCCCTGTGCCTGTTACCGGACATGGTGACATAGCCATGCTGGAACTGGCGGACTTGTATTACATCTCAGATGACAGTATGGCTGTGCCTCTAAAACATAGCAAATCTGTTTACTTGCATGACTGGGGAATTAGACAACCATCCATGACCATCCATCAAAAACCTTAGCATCCAAACTCAGTAAGCATGAAATCTCATTGAGAACCATTTCATTCTCTTAATCATTCATTAGGTTTCTCGAGTCGGACAGACTTTCAAGGTCATCACTTGGACATTATCATTGTAATGTGGCAATCAAATAGGAAAGCATATTTTGAAAAAGTTCTGATTTGGTAGAATGCTACTGATAAAAAGAATTCATGACTTTATTGAGTGAGTGTGATTTTATGTTTTACTACAAAGTGAAAAAAATGGGAAACAAACTTTATAGAGTCTTTTTGGCACTTGGGATCTATGCCAGCCCTGCAAGAATTCCTGTGCAGAGACCTGGAGGGAGAGGTGCCTGCTGACTGGGTTGTTACAGAACATAGTTTTAACTGTGTAAAAATGTGTTACATTTTTTTATGCTGCGGAATATTACTTTAATGTTGTAAAGGTATGTTACATTTGTTTCACCCTGCCTGCCCAAAGCACCTGATAGTCTAATAAAAAGATGAATGGCCGATAGCTAGGCAGGAGAGGGATAGGCGGGGCTGGCGGTCAGAGGAAATAAGTAGGAAGAGAAATCTAGGCTCAAGAGAATAAGGAAAAAAGATGAGGGAGGAAGAGAGGGACAAACCCAGAACCAGATTCCAGGCAGCCACCAGCCAGTCAGACACTGGAGGAAGCAGGAAAGTAAGACATACAGAAAGAAGGAAGAAAAGGAAGGAACAAAGGGAGGAAGGGAGGGATGAAGGAAGGAAGGAAGAAAAGAGAGAAAGGAAAGAAAGAGGATGGAAGGTAAAAAGCCCCGAGGCAAAAGGTAGAGAAACAGGTTCATTTAAGTTAAAGAGAGCTCACCAGGAATGAGCCTAAGCTAGGCCAAACATTCATAACTAATAAGTCTCAATGTCATGATTTGGGAGTTGGTTGGTGGCCTAAAGGGAAAAAACCTGCTACACTAGGGTGCTGATGCAGAGTGTGGAATAAGCTGGAGCCATTGCAGAAAGTACTGTGTCCCCCTTCCAAGGGATTTTCTGATTCAGTCGACAGTGACCGGATGCCTCTGTTTGTGCCGTGTCCCATGCCGGTTTGGAAACACCACAGTAGAGTTACTGAAGCAGTGGAGGAGCATTAGATTCTTCCCACAATAAAAGCTAGGGTACACTTTTATCTTACATTTTGTTTTCACTCGTGAGTGTGTGTATGTGTGTTCTAGTTTGCTTTCTGATACTGTAATAAACAGCATGATCAAAGGGAGTTTATTTCAATTTACATCATCAAGGGAAACTGAGGCAGGAACCGAAAGTAAAGACTATGAAAGAACTCTGCTTAATGGTTTGGTTCTTCTTGTTTACTTAGGCAGCTTTCCATACAGCCCACACCCACCTGCCTAGGGATGGGAGGCACTCCTGTATCAATTAGCAATTAAGAGCATGCTCCACAGACATGCTCACAAGCCAATCTGATGGGGGCAATTCGTCAGTTGAGGTTCCTTCTTCTCAGGTAGGTCACGGTGATGACCAAGATTAGCCATCATACCCACATGTGACCTTCATGTGAAGGTCAACGGATAGCCTCAGGTGTTGGTGAAGCTTCATCCAGTGGCTTACCTTGAGGTGCAGTCCAGAGATGCTTGCAGGCTCCTGTAAATCCTCTCCTCTTGTTGCTGCATTCTGTCCTACTACACATTTCTGAAGCCCAGTTCTCAGCACAAGGTTTGTTTAGGCCATTGGCACTGCCATGAGTTCACCCATTGTGTCGATGATAATAACATAACTGTCCTCTGTAGGAACAGGGCTGCCATGGCAATGCCTCCTGTTCAAGGAAGCCCTGACACACCAGATTCTATTTAATGGAAACAGTCATCTGTGCCTTCAGCACACACCAGATTCCTTTGAGAGGCGTGGCCTTGGGATCTAATATTTAAACCATGACCCCTGTGAACACTGGGAAGGTGTAAATGGAGCCTGCTGAGTTGTCTGTGCTGGGTTGTCCTGCCTTGCAGCCTTGATTTGAAATGCCAGTCTTTGATGCTCTCTTCAAATAATGTGTGCTGGACTTAGCGATTTGGTTTTAACAAAGGGAAAGAGGCAGAAATGATGGTGTGTGACTCGAGGATTAGCTGGTGACTGAGAATTAGCTGATTCAAAAGCATTACAACTGCCAGAGCTGCTCCCCTTCTCTCCCTCTGCAGGCAGTCGGCTGCTATGTCGTGGGTGCCCAGTGGCCGCTGAGACCTCCTGCCAAGTCATGTGTGCCCGCCAATGTGCAATCAGACCCCACAGCCTTCTGCGACTGCAGCCTCAAGTGACGATCTGAGTGGGAAAAACTCAGCCTGAAGCACCAGGCTGAGCCACCCTGCCCTGATTCTCAAACTCCGAAAAGCGGGCTGATGTACTGTTTAGTTGCTTTACCTAGGAGGACTTTGTAAAGCCCCAGCAACTGTTTGGAGCGACACTGTGCTCACCTTCCCACTTGGGGGCGCTGTCGTACAGCACCAGGCCTCCTCACCAGGCTGAGAGCTACCTCATGGGACTCATGCCCACAAACCATCAAATTGTCACTGGACACGTGTGAGTTAAGTACTTTTACCTTTTAAATATACAATTCAATTTTCATGAATAGTAAGGTTTGTCACAATATCCCATTCACATCCCATCGAGCAGATTGAGTATCCCACATGACATGTGTTAATTGCTTTGATTTTTGACAGCTAAAAATCACACCACAGTGACATATGCTTTCAAATGAGTACTTACAATTCAAAATTTCTGATTTATAGTCTTTCTTATTAGCATGGTTTTAAAATATCACAAGCAAGCTTTTCCCTTACCTTTCTCCTCAATTGTGATCAACAAAGATTTACACACACACACACACAAAATGTGGTTTCAGCACACACCAGTTTCTTGCTGGTGAAAAATGAATGTTGTGGTGAGAATCAGAAGGTTATGAACGAAGACTTTGTAGTTCAGTTACCTAAGGATTACTTAAATGTTTCATTTTAGAAAAGAAACCATTCTCACCAAGCATAATTTGAGCTTGAGTTCCAAATTCTCATTAATAACTTTAAATGTATAATGTAATTGGAACAAGTGGCAACTCCAGGCTTACCAACCAATGATGCTGATTTTATTTATCTTTTGTTCTGTCATTTTTGTTGACACAAAGGATAAAAATCAGTAGATGCAGGGAGCAGCCAAGCTGCTTTAGTTCCATAAAATGGGGCATCTGAGAGTCAATCTCTTACCACTGACAGAGTGTGCTTCATACTGGGAGGAGCCACTCCACCCAGGTTCCCAATGAGAATAAAATGCTGGACCTCTCGCCTACCGCAATGCTACCCTCAGCCCTGATTCTCTGGCTGCTCTTCTGGGTGGGGGCCCCTTCTCAACCCAGACATAAACCAGTTGTTTTCAGTTTTGGGGGCTCCCGATAGCAGGGGAGGGAGAGGGAGAGCAGAGAACACAGGGTTAGAAAAGCTCAGGTGTCCCCTGAGTGCATGGTGCTGGGGTTCAGATGCTCAGGGAGGTTCAGGGAGGCAAGGGGGTAGTCCTAGTGAGAAGGTTGCCCAAAGACAGAGTAACTCACCACAGGCTCCAGCTCCCTGCTCTCTTGAGGTGAGAATGTTATCCGAATGCTGTGGCTCTCTGCTCACTTGCAATGAGAACGTTGCCCAAAGGCTATGTAGCTTGCCTCAAAGACTCCCTGCTCCCTGCTCCCCTGCAGTGCGAATGTTGCCCAAATTCTGAGTAGCTGGCCACAGGCTCCCTGCTCTCTTGCACTGAGAAGGTTGCCCAAAGGCTGTGTAGCTTGCCACAGGCTCCCTGCTCTCTGCAGGAGTATGGAAGATCAAGCTGCTGCTTACATGTCCTGGAGAATCCCTGGCCCCACTTTGAGGTCCTCCCTTCCTCATCACCCTCCACAGACTCTTTCCCTGCACGTGCTGTCTGCCCTTCCTCTTCCTAGAATGGCTGTATATGCCCCAGATCCCTAGACCAGACAGTCTGTGTGACTGTGTGATTTAACTCTTCTCATTGAGGGGTCATCAGAAGGGAATGAAGGAAATCCAAAGTCTCTGAATGGAATGGTAGACCGCAAAAGGAAACCAGCAACAGATTGCCCTTTCATGTCCTTTAGTTAAAAAAAAAAAAAAAAAAAAACAGAACAAAAAACCTAAGGTGACGGTCTGTCAGCTACTTTTCCTGTCACTGGGATAAAATCCCTCCCACAAAGGCAACTTAAACTGCTATCTGTCAAACCCCAGCATCAGCCTATCAGTCAATCATATTTCCTGCTATGCTCTATGGATAAAAACCATATAATTTTTTAAAAAATTAAAGCAACTTAAGAAACTTTGGAGCACAGTTGAGGATATGGTCCATCATGGTGGGAAGCGATGGTGACAGGAATGTGAGGTGCTGGTCACATTGTATCCGCAGGCAGGAAGGCAGGTGGGGGGTTGGGGGTCTGGGGGGTAGGAATGATGATCCTCTCTATTGTTCCTTTTTATTCAGTGAAGTACCTCAGCCTTGGGATGGTGCTGTCTCCAATTAGGGTGGGTCTTCCCACCTCAATTAATCTACCCTAGATAACCCCTCACAGACACACTCAAGGGTTGTCTCCTGTAGGACTCTAGGGCCTGTCAGTCATTTCTTGAGCCTTTTCTAATTTTAATAAAACTTCAACTCTGCTTCCCACTGGCTAATTCTGCAATTCTTTTCTGCTTCAAAGCCACAAACCCCAGTTTGCGTTCAGTTCCTAAAAGAGAAGTCTTCTGCTGAGGATGATGGCATGGAACTGTGCCTCTGTCCATTGTCACAGCCAACAGGATGAATATGAGAAGCTGCCCAGATGCTCTTGGGACCCTGTGGTCAATACAGGACCCACTATCACAAAGCCCCTGGTGACTGCCACCAACAACGTGAGACAGTGTTCTTAGTCTCTGACCCAGTTACCTGCTCGTGCTTTTTGGCAGCGTCCGTGAAGCTGAGACAGACCAGCTTCTTAGCTCACAAGTGGATAAAATTTCAAACGTTGTGTGGTTCTCGGCCCTACTGATAGCAGACTCTGCTAGTTAAGTTAGCCATTGAATGGAAACCTAGCATTGACCGTGTGTGTTTCTCCTCAGGTGAGCTATTCTGGGGGATTCTATCACTTCAATGGCACGGTCCCAGAGTGAAGATGAGAAAGACCCATGAGCCATTTGGCCTGTTTCCTGCTAAGATAAGAAATCGAAAAGGCAACTGGAACCAAATTGTGTCTCTGGTTGTCCCACAGATGAGAAAGTCTTCAAACACAGCAGAACTGAAGGAGCAATTTAGCCAGACAGTAGAGACACCTGCATGATACAACCCCATCCTAACAAAGAGGGGTTGCGTTCCACACTTCGGGAGGATGCGAAGAATTTACATTCTTCCTTTCCAGACACATGGAGCAGATCTTTAAAATATGAAAATAATTTACATTAATAATTAATTAAATATTAAAATATTAATAATTAATAATTTGCATTCTTCCTTTCCAGACACATGGAGCAGATCTTTAAAATATGAAAATCAGCTTATGCTTTCCATTCCTCAACATCGACATGCAAAGCATCACAAAAACTTAATGAAAATTTAAAGGTCATTTTCTTTCCCACTTATTTATATTTGATCTGTTGAGACATTTTAAACATTGGGCAAGATATCTGACTATAATTGATTTGGTTTAAAGGTTACTGTGAGATGTTACATTTTAAATGTAAATTTGTATAATCAGAATGGTAAATCTCCACCAACATTGCTATTTATATAGACTTTTTGTCCATCACTCTCTAGAACATTTTTTTTACATTGCGTTTTATGTGTGTGTTCATGTGTGTGTGTGCATGTGGAAGCCACAACCTGAAACATGGTTTTTTGAAATGGAGCCTCTCACTTGCCTGAAACTCCATCATGGTACACTGGCCATGGGCCAGGATCTGCGTTTCTCTGCTTCTTTGGTGCTGGGATTACAAACCTACAACAACAGGCCCAGGTCTTTCTTTTCTTTCCAATGTGAATTATGGTAATCAAGCAGTTCCTTACACTTGACAATCACATACTTTACTAACTGGACTGTGTCCCAGCCCAAATTCCTAAATCCTCACTTCAAAGCGTATTGATTCTTAAGCATGTGTGTGTGTGTTTGTGTGTGGGTGTGCTAGAGGAGGAAATTGGGTTCCCTGGAGCTGGAGTCACAAGCTGTTGTGAGCTACTTGATGTGTGTACTGAGAACCAAACACCTCTGCAGAGTGTCAGGTGCTCTTAATCACTGAGCCATCTCTCCAGCACCAATTTCCACTTTTAAAAAATATTTTCTTGATGCCATCCCAAGATTTTCAAACACAAATACTCCAATGGAATTTTATGCCATAGCTTAGTCATGTTGGGAAGACTTCAACTCAGCAGGCAAATCTGTAAAAACCACAGAACTGCGCAGAGAAGCCAGAGGATGTTCAGGTCAGCAAATGTGGCCGGTCCCAGAGAGAACCGGCACACACCGGTATGTTCCCTTTAAGCAGAGTTTTAAAGACACTGTTCCGAGAGGCATGGGTAGAGTGCAGGGAAAACATAGAGGATGGCTGGCACTCTGAGTCTAGTTATAGTGGCTTGGATAAGAATGGCCTTCATAGGCTCTGCTTAGCCACCAGTTGAAAGAATTAAAAGAATTAGAAAGTGTGGCCTTATGAGAGGAAGTGTGTCACTAGGAGTGGGCTAAATGCTCAAGTCAGGCCCAGTATCCCTTTCTCTTCTTACTGAGTACAGATCAGATTAGAACGCTCAGCTTCTTCTCTAGGACCATACGTGCCTGCTACCATGCTCCCCACCCTGATGACAATGGACTAAACTTATAAAGCTGTAAGCAAGCCCCAGTTAGATGCTTTCTTTTAAGAGAGTTACAGTGGTCGCGGTGTCTGTTCACAGCAATAGGACAGTGACTGAGACACTAGTGATGGCTGGGGGACACCATGCTAGGTCTAGAGCCGAGGAGCAGGAGAGTCACTCAGCCATATGGAAGGCTTCCTGGCCACAGTTGTGGCCTTCAGTGGGTGACACAATCAAGTTGCCAACCTACAGTGACTCAGCACAGACAGAGCCAAACAGTGAAGCTTGTGACTGCCTCTTCCTTCCAACCAGTCTCCTGCCCAGGCCTCAGCAACCAAACCCAACCAGAGGCAGAGGACAAGAAAATCACCCCTGTAGTTCATGGGGTGAATCAGCTTCTTGGGACATAGAGAAAAAGGAAGAAAAGTAAAGAACCTGTTTAATTTGCAGTTATGAGTGCTGCACACAAGGAATGGGTAGTCTCAATTTTGCAAATTTCTTTAAGAGATATTTTCTGTTGTTCAAAGAAATCAAGGGCTCCCTGTTTGGTTGGAAGCATCACCCCAGCCCCATGGCATCCGTGTATATATAAGGAGTCTGGAATGTTTGGTCGAAAGTTCCAAGTCCCCTCCCCTGGGAGTTGCCTCAGTCCAGACTCTACCTCCAAGAAAGCCCGCCAAATGGTGACCCCTCCCCAGGGTCAAGACCACTCCCATAGGCTATTTAAACTGCCCCCCAGAGAACCAACACGTGGTTGCCCTCGGTTTTTTTTTTGTTGTTGTTTTTTGTTTTTTGTACCCCTCTCTGTGTTTTTCCGGAGGGCCACTGGGGAGCGCTGGTATCCATTAAACCTGGGCTTCTTTTAATTTGGTCTGATTTGGATTGTTGAGTCGGCAGAGAGGTCTATCAGGCAGAAAAAAAAAATACTCCCTGTGAGGACTGAGGCGAGCTGGAAGTCATGTAGAATCTGAGTTACCATGCTGGAGACAACCAGAGGTTATTTAGTGAGTCATTCTTGTATGATGAGAATATTATAAAATAACTCTCGGGGGGAAAATGTATTATGATGGGTATGCCAAGTACAAAACCTTTAAAAAAGCCAGAATTCCTGCCTCAGTCTTTGCTAGTACACCCCAACTTATGGAACTGGAAGCGGCAGCTTGAGAAGGATGGATATTATACATTTTTTTTCATTTTTTTCTTAGGAATCATCCAGAAGGGATAAGCACACTGTGAACCAGAAGAGCAAGAACCACTTTTGGCATCACGAGGTGAAACTCAAACCACACAAGCTGCAGAGGGTGTGGGTCCCAGTGGGCAGGCTGGCAGTGAGGGGTATGTTCACAGTTGCTGATCTCAGATAAGGCTGATGGACAACCCATGGCAAAGAGCTTGGAGGAGAGGGTGGTCAGCCAAGTCTAAGACAGAGGGCAGTCTGCAGAGACTGGAGGAGGAAGGCGTGTGGACTTAGCAAAAGTTCAGTAAAGCGCACATCTGTAGGTTGATCTCAGTCTGCCAGCAAGAAAACCATCGTGTAGCCTAGAGTTTGGCTTTAGGTAGTGCAGCATGACTAATAAAAACCCAGAGACAGAAACTGGGGTTCGACCTGAAGGTCAGAAAAGCAAAGCAGCCAGCCACTGGCTCTTCCCTCTACCTCAGTCCGAAATGGCGATCCTGCCTCCAGGAATCTCAGAATGAGACTGTGACTGAGAGCTGTCTCCTCTCATCTTATGTTCCTCTCTAGGGCTGGGATTAAAGGCGTGCACCACTACCGCCTGGTTTCTATGGCAACTAGTGTGGCTACTGGGATTAAAGGTGTGTGTCGCCACTGCCTGGTCTGTAAGGCTGACCAAGGTGGCTTGGCTGTTTTACTCTCTGATCTTCAGGCAAGCTTTATTTATTAAAAGGCAATGAAATATCACTACCAGATGGTGAAAGCTCAGGCAATTCACCACCCAAACCCTGATTTGTGTGAGAAGGGGGGAGAACAGAGGAAATGAGGAAGACAGGAATGGGCCAGGGACGCAATGGAATTTTCAAGGGTGTGACCCCAGTGACCCATTTCCTCCAAGTGGTCTCCATCTCCTACTTTGTCCCTCTCCCAATACTGACACCAAATTATGATCCACTGTTAGATTCATTCTTACAGTAGGTCAGAATCTCAGGACAGAGTGGCTTCCCCGAAGTTCTTCCCCTGACTACTGTTGCACTGGGGACCAGGCCTTCAACATGTGAGCCTTGTAGGGGACACTTCATGTCCCAACCATAATAACACATGCACATGCATGCATGCACGCATGCACATAGACATATACATGCACACACACTTGCATGCAGTGTGTCCGCATGCACATGAGCACATGCACGCATGCACACACACACACAAGCGCACTAACAAACGCACACACACACTCTCACACACACACATGAGGCAAAGGCTTTGTACGTGTAGCAGAAGGAGGAGGTGAAAGCGAAGTGGTACTATTGTCTAGTTAGAAATAAAGAGCATCTGCGCACAGAAGAAACCAACACCAAATTCAGCATAGGGAAACTCAGAAGATGGGAGCTGAGGAAAGACTGAAACCTGTATTTAGGAAAAAGGACTTTTTATTCTTCTATAAGAACTTCCATAATTAGGAGGAGAATTGGGCACACTGTACAGAAAATTCATAAAAAATGAAATACAAATAACATTAGGAGATGTCATTAACCTGGAATAAAAGAAAGGCAACTTAAAACATTGTTTAAAATTTTTATTCCTATATTTTTATGAGCACGTGTGTGTCCCCGTCTGAACACTTGTGTTTGTGTATATGCTTGTGGAGGCCAGATGTCAACATTACTCTCTCCATCTTATTTCTTGAAACAATCTCTCAGTAAAACTGGGATTTCCTGATTTGGCTAGATTAGCTGCTAGCAAGCCCCAGGATCCTCCTGTGTGTTCCTCTGCTGTGCTGAGATTACACGCGTGTACTGCCACTCCTACCTTTTCACGTGGGCAAAGGGATTGAATTCGGGTTCTCACGCTCGTGTGGCAAGCACTGCCCGCTAGGCCATCCCCTCAACCCTTAAAAGGTTCTTTAATTGGACTGAGATTTCACTTCTGACGAAACTAGAGGAAGCCCACTCGCTACACCTTGTAGCTTTGCTGGAACATCTGGCAAAACACAACAGCAATGAAGTCAAGGAGAGCAGGCCGACTGGACAGGGAGCTCAAACGTCGAAGAGACACCATGAGATTCCTCGTTTTTTTGTTTTGTTTGTTCCTTCCTCTGCACTGCCTTCTGGCTTTGATCTGAAGGCTGGCTGAAAGGGGAAGTAGTAATCACAGATGATCAGAAAACAGGTTGGAGAAACCTTTGCATCCAGCAATAGTGACAGGACACAAGGCTGCTGCGAGCAAGAGAAGCCGTCGTGAACCGCTCATGGTTTTCCTTTCTGAGCTTAGCCTGGTCTAGAGGCTGACACCTGAGGCCGGGAGAGCAAAACTGTCCTGGAGCAGTGGTCCTCGGCCTTCCTCATGCTGGGACCCTTTGGTACAGTTCCTCACGCCACGGTGAACGGAAGGCTCTAACGGCCGGAGCACGGCAAACGTGGCATTGACAGGTTTTGCCCTTATCCCTTTCCCTCTTCCTTGCTTAAAGCCCTTAGATTACATTTCTAAAGTTAGCCCCCATGGTACAGTCCCTTATTTGGACACTGACTCACTCATTCCTGACTAAATAGTAAGGTCCAAAAATCAAAATTCATTATTTGTCTAACATGTCCAATCAGGACTTACCAACTCACTCTGGCACAGACTCGCCCTTTTCTCCTTAAAAATCCACACCAGTTTGCTGCTACTGCTGCTTGCTGTCTGTGTTTGCAACCCCCACACCCCTGCTTGCCTCTCATGGGTAGCGAATCTCCTTTGTGCTGAGAATTTGGTGTCTGAGTGCGTCCTGTACCAATTCCGAGGGGGCTGCCCTCCCTTACAATGACATCCAACCATAACATTATTTTCACTGCTATTTCATAACTGTAATTTTGCTACTGTTATGAATTATAATGTAAATATATGTGTTTTCCCATGGTCTTAGACTATCCCTGTGAAAGGGTTGTTTGATCTCCCAAAGGGTTTGTGACCCACAGGTTGAGAACCACTGTTCTAGAGGGAGAAGCTGGAAAGGGGGTTCCTGGGAGTTGCAGAGAACGGAGCTTTGAGAGGGGTGTTGAAGGGGCCTAATTCTGGGGGACTGTTTGTTATGTATGTAGCAAAGGATAATTAAGATGATGGTTCATGCCTGTCCTAGCTTGCTTTGATAAAACATGGACCAAAAACAACTTGGGAAGGAAAGGGTATATTTGATTTACAACCCATCATCAAGGGAAGCCAGGGCAGGAGCTGAAGGCAGGAGCTGAAGCAGAGACCATAGAAAGCACTGCTTACTGGCTTGCTCAGTTTGCTTTCTTAAACTGCCAGGGCCTTCCAGTTTAGGATGGTACCACCCAGTGGGCCTGGCCCTCCCACATCATCAAGAAAATGCAGGCTTGTCTGATAGAGGTCACTCCTTATGTTCCTTCTTCCCAGGCAACTACAGCTGGTGTCTGTTAAAGAATTGGGTGGGCACAAATAAATAACCAAGCCAGCTCAATAGGAACAGGTATTTTTAATGACTGAAAAAGGGGGGAAACTCACGTTACAAGGGTAGGAGGTGCGGAGGTCCAAAGACACCGCATGGAGAGAGAGCACCTGTGTTCTCTCCGTTTATCTAACTGGGGGTTCAGGTAGCCACACCCCAACTGGATGTGATTGGCTGATAATTTCCCCCATCAGGTGTCAAGTTCACAAAAACTCTTCCCTGGCATGCACAAGACCCTGGATTCAATCTCTAGTATAAAGATCATCTGAGCAAAATGGATTAAAAAATTCTCCATTCAAACGACGTTTTTTCGAATATTTCCAATCAAATACCAAAAGATGAAGTTATATACAAGGATAAATATAAATAAGTTCAGGGGATGAGAGAACAGGAACCTTGAACTATAACAAGTTTTATAGTATAACAAGCCTACTGAGTCATCAATTGGTTCTAATTATTTATGTTCATGAACGATTTGCCTTGGTTTCCAGAGAAGAGAGAGCACCAGGGCCCTTCTGAAACACAGTCAAGAACTGCTCCTTAGGGCAGAGGGGGGAGAGGAGAAACAGCCTCCAACCCTGCACACCTCGGTGAGGGGCTGGGAAAGGGAGGGCAGCTTTGTCTAACCTCAGAGAGAAGCAAGAAATGCAACCCTGCTTGGCCTGGGGCAGAAACCGGAAGGGTGTGGAGGGTGGAGGTCGGAGGAGGGTGGAGGTGGGAAGGTGTCTGGAGAGTTCTAGGAAGCGCAAGGGGTTAGGAAATCCCATGGATCCCTGAAGGTGAAGTTTCAGTTATAAATGGGATCACCTGGCACAACTGAAACGAGACTTGAGCTCACACTGGATTCTGATCTAGGAGATTAAGAAAAGGGAGGCGTCAAGGAGCCTGGTCCCTTCCATTCCCTACCCCGCAAGACAAAGACAGACAGCGAGTCTTAGCCCCAGTTCCACCACAATGACAGCGTCAGGCCCCGCCCCTCCCGCCGAGGCTCCGCCTCCGCCCCGTTCGAATGACGGCAGGCCAGGCCCCGCCCCAAGAGCGGCCCCGCCCACCCGCCGAGGCCCCGCCTCCATTCCGTCGCAGTGGCTCCATCCCCCGTCTCACCAGTGACAGCTGACGAGGCCCCGCCCATTTAGCTCGTTCCATCCCACCCACTTTGGCCCTCAGGGCCCCGCCCATCCCGCCGATGACACGCCCCCTTCCTAGCGACAGCCAGTGAGGTTTCGCCCTGCGCACCCAAGACCCCGCCCTTTCACCGTGGCCCTGCCCACCCCGACCGAGTGACAGCCGGAAGACCCCGCCCCGTCCGGTCGTTGACGCCCCCGGGCGGCCTAAAGCGCCACGCCCAGGTCGCGCTTCCAGTCCGCCCCGCCTCAGCGCCGCAACCCGGTTCTCCCAGCTCGGGCCGCCCCCGAGGAAGCTGCGTGGGCGGCCGGTGAGTGGGGCGGGGAGCAGCCAGTGCGGGGGGCCTGCCGGGGCTTCCGCCCACAGGGAAGAGCGACCCGGCCGCGCGGGGCGGGGCTGGAGCTCTGCAAGGCTGAGGGCCGGCGGAGGCAGGGGGATGCCGGCCGGCTTTGGGCCGGCGTCGGGCCTGGGGCGGGGCCCGTTCTGACTGACGCCTGGGGACCGGGGGTGCAGGCGGCTCTGATTGACACTTGGGGAGGACGCCTGGAAGCCTGGGTTGAGGACTCGGGACCCCGGCGGCTCTGGCCGTTCCAGGGTTGCGGACAGATCCGGTTCCACGTTTCTGACCCCGGGGCCTGTTGTCGCACGACTCCGGTGAATGGGTAGAGTCCTGTCCCCGCAGGCCGACCACCTGAAAACCCTGCTTCTTCCCATAGCTGGGGCGGTTTGCGTAGGCGTCCTGACTTGGGTGCTCTTCAAGTTCCTTCCCACTCCAAACTCAGCCGTGTCGCACGCCTATAACCCCTGGATGTGTAATCGAATCCTGTGGGTTTTAAAAGTTTCCAGCGCACTGCGAGCCGCCTGGTTTCCATTTAAAGTCACGCTAACCTTAGAGGACCAGACGTTTCTAAAGGCGCATTCTGTCTTTCAACAGTTTTAACTGCAGCCGTGGATAAGCAACTGTGAGATGCTCGCTGGGGCGTCTCTAGCTGGTGTGAACAGCCGAGTACACTCACGCAGACTAACAGGCTGTGACTTCACCAGGCATATTGTTTATTTTTTTAAACTTTGCGTGCGCGTGTTCATGTGTGAGTGCAGGCACGAGGATGCCACACAGGCTTGTGGAGGTCAGAGGACCACAGGTGCCAGCCCTTGCCTTCCTCTTGGCTTGGGGCAGAGTGTCTTTTCATTCTTGGCAGCTGCGCTGCCTGCTCTAGGGCCATTGGGCTTTACAGCATCTCCCCCTAAGAGCTGGGATTACAGAAGCGCTCTATGGCCTGACTGAAGGTGCATTCTGGGGGGTCCCCATTTAGGTCCCCTTGATGAGACACAAGAGATCCAGAATAATGGACAGGCCCAGACAAGACCTGGTAAAGTGTAGCGTGAGTGTGTGTTTGTAAGTTCGTGCATGTGTTTGGGTAAACTGTAGTGTGTGTGTTAGAGAGAGGAAAACTAGAAAAGTTGAACACAGAATAGAGGATGAAGTTGAAAATATAAATGCTCTGATTTGTATGGCTTCTGCTGACATTCTGATGATTTCCTTCCTGATTTGTATTCTTACTGTGGTGTGAATATAGGTGTGCAGGAGTGAGAGCCAGTTCTCTCTTTTCATCCCCGTGTGAGTCCCGGGGGGACGGAACTCAGTCAAGTTTGCATACCCAGCACTTTTCTCCACCACCACCGGCATCCCACCTTCTCACCAAACCAATCCTTGTCTATAAGTACACTTGTTACATAATGGGGTACCATTTCCATATTGTAACTCTTCCAGCTTAGCGTTTTCTCACTTAGTATTTTCCTTGATCACTAAAAATTCACACTGAACAACTAATTATTTGTTTTAAAAATAATATTAGCATTTCAACTCTGTGTTTAATACATGCTAAGAAGTGAAAACTTAGGGCTGATCAAGGCAGTTATATTTTTCAAGTGTTTAAATGCTGTCTGTGTTCCTGTGAGCCAATTCCTTATCACTATATTCATATATTCATAAATTATCTGTACCTTTCTGCTTTTACACAGAATGACACCTTTGCTTTTGGATGATGCCTGCTTGGAATGCTGAGCATTTGACCTGATTGTTGGTTTTTATTGTTTTCATTTTTTTTTGTGTGGTTATTGATTTCAGCTTGACACAAGCTATCCTCATCTGAATAAATGCCTCCATCAAATTGATAGGCACCACAAGTCTGTAAGACATTTTTCTTGATTAATGAATAATGCGGGAAGGCCCAGCCCACTGGAGGTAGAACCATCCCCAGGCAGGTTGCCCTGGGTTGTATAAAAAAGCAGGCTGACCAAGCCCAGAAGCAGTATTCTTCCATGGTCCCTACTTCAGTTCCTGTCTTGAGTTCTTCCCTGATGATGGAAGCCAAGTTAACCCTTTTCTACCCAAGCTGCTTTTGGTCACGGTACTGATCTGAGCCATAGAAACTCTAAGACAGTGCTCCATGTGATCTGAAGCTATTGTGTTGAATGCGCGTGAGTTTTTATGTATACTGTTGGAAAGGGGAAAATAAGGGATTTTGGCAGGAAAAGATATCTTAAATGATTTTTATTTTGAAATAATTTGGATTTTTAAAAACCTGCAAAAATATTGAGTTCTCATCTTCCCTGATGCTAACTCCTTGTGTGTTCTTAGTACAATTCCTGAACAGAGAAACCACACTGACACCATTCCCTTAGAGACCTGCAGGCCTTAGTCAGAGCACACCCGTCTCCCACACACTCCAGGATCCAGTCCTTGGCTTTTAACAAAGCTGTCGTCCCAGAGCTGTGCAGTAGGGCAGGCCCGCTAGGAAGTCAACCTTTCCTGAACCCATCTCCTGAACACTATCTTAGAAAGGATGCCTCTCTGTCTTTCTGTGCACACAAGCTGCTGCTTGAGTAAATTACACACTAAGGGTACCCTTTTTTTCCCTTGTGTAGATGTCCGAAGACAGGAAGTCAGCCTCAGGATGCATCTTCAATTACTCTTTACCTTGTTTTCTTCTTTTCTTTTTTTTTTTTTTTAATTCGGGGTCCCTCATTGCCCCAGAACTCATCAGTTAGGCTCGGCTGGCTGAATAGGTCGTCCCCAGGGCCCCACCTCTCTCCACCTGCCCAGCATTAGTATTACAAGCTTCGGCTTCAATGCCCAGCATTTTAATGTGGGTGCTGGGGATTGAGCTCAGGGCCTCATGCTCGCAATGGCAAGCAGTTTACGGACAGATGTAACATTCCACGTTACAGAACAGAAGGACCAATCAGGTAATCCAGGTGTCTTAACTTCTTTCTTAGGATACGAATTACAACAGGAATCCCTTTGAAAGCAGTGTGCCCGGTGCGCACTCTTTCTTCAGGGTGTTCAGAGGTACTTCATTCTTCTCACACTCAGACGCTCCTGTTCTGCCTCACCTGTTTCTCCCTGAGTCTGAAATAAGGTGGTGTGTGTGTGTGTGTGCGTGTGCGTGCGTGCATGCACGTACGTCCACACGTAGGAGTGTCTGTTTGGAACACGGTCTCACTCCGTAACCCAGGCTCAGACCCTCTGTGGCTCAGACTGGCCTCAAACTTTTCTATCTTCCGCTTTAGCCTCCAGAGTGCTGGGACCACAGATTTGTCCCACCAGTCCTAGCTTAATAAGATGTTCGTACAGCCATCCTGTGCATGCTCTCCTTCGTGACCCTGACATCTGTGGCAATTCCACCATCTAACTTAAAACCACAGGCGCATAATCCTAGAACACAGTACCCCTTATCCTTTCTTCGGTCTTCGGTAGAATCCCCTCCACTGTCTTCATGCACAACCACCTCACCTCACTCTCTCCCAGTGAACTGTGTTTCTCTGCATCTTAAGCACCATCCAGATCCACCCCTTGTGGGCCAGGGATCCAGTGACTAATGTGAAAGCCAGGCGAATCCACTTGTCAAGGAGGCGTCTGTGCTCCTTTGGTAATCCAGCACATCCTGTCAGAGACCCCCACCCAGCACAGTTTTCTGGAGCCTCTGATGAGCCTCGACTGCTCAGCTTGCTTGCCACTCTCACCTTTGCCTTGGTCTACAGTCTTGACCAGGAGGAAGTTGAACACAGAAGGTAAGATCATCCTACCCACTAATGTCCCGGAGGTTGGTCTGTTGAATCATGGATACGTTTTAGATTGCTCCTGCCACAACCATGCCTGCCACACACTAATCATGTTCCCGTCTGGTATTTTGGGTCTACCTTTCTGTTCCATCTGTGTGGTAATGGTGGAGCAAATGTCTGCTACAACGCTTGGTGAAAGTGAGTCACAGAACTCAGTTTAGGCAGAGGCAGCTGTTGTATAAGGAGCAAGCGGGCTGCCTCCCACCACACGGCTAGCTTAACCCCCAAAATAACCACACAGAAATTGTATTAATTAAATTACTGCCTGGCCCATTATATCTAGCCTCTTCTTGGTCAACTCTCACATCTTGATCTAACCCATTTCTATTAATCTGTGCTTACCACAAGGTCGTGGCTTACCAGGAAAGATTCAGCATGTCTGACTCTGGCGACTCCATGGCTGCTCTCTCTGCCTGCCTTCTTTCTCCCAGCATTCAGGTCTCTTCCCCCCTCCCACCTATCTAAGTTCTGCCCTATCAAAAGGTCAAGGCAGTTTTTTTTATTCAACCAATGAAAGCAACACAAATACAGAAGGACCTCCTACACCAGGCAGCCTTTCCCCACACACCCCTCACTCAACTGGTCAGGGCTGCCAGTGGCAAGGTGGAACAGACCATGGCACTGGAGTTACTACAATGTAAAAGTCTGTCACACCCATGTCCCCGCTGCATGCAGAGCACAGAAGTATGGGGACCCCCCAGACATGGTCACCCAAGAGGGATTATTAAATGAAGAAAGGGGTCAGGCGAGGACACATTAGTGCTATTGCAGTGTGGGGCAGATAGAGGGCACTCCCAGGTGGGATGTGGGGAGAGGGAGGAGACAAAGTCTGCTCTATAGGAAACCATTCTCCCCTTACACTGCAGCTCCATGGATGGCACAGGAAGGCAGTTGCTTCTCATGGGACTGCAAGCACCATAGCCTGCCTGCTTCCCTTCCCTTCTCTTAGGGTTTACATTGCTCACAGTGGAACCTAGGCAATCCTGGCGCTTGTGATAGAACTAAAATTGTGTGTGTGCACACATGTAGGGCAGGTATGCATTCCTGTGCACTCACACTCTAAGGCCAGAAGTCTGACTTTATTCTTCTCTGAGAGAGGTATCACTGAACCTAAGAGGGAAGCCAGCAAACCCCAGAGATCCCCTCTCTGTTCTCCCACAGATCTAAAGTTACTGATACGCATGTCCACACCTAACTTTTTTATTTTCCAAGATAGGATTTTGCTGTGTAACAGCCCTGGCTGTCCTGAAACTCACTCTGTAGATCAGGCTGACCTCAAACTCACAGAGATCTGCCTGTCTGTGCCTCCTGAGTGCTGGGCTTGAAGGCGTGTGCCACCACGGCCTGGCTCACATCTGGCTTTTTATGTGGGTTCTGGGGATTTGATCTCAGCCCACATCTTCTGGTGTTACTGTGTATTTAGTGTACATTTTATATGAAGTCAATGTGTATAGTTTTCTTAATTGTGTGAGTTAGCATCTGTATTAATGATTAAGTATAATTTTTAATGAATGTAGTTGGATCTGTGTCCTATTATGGGTGGTCCTGTCGTACCACATAGTATAGAGTCGTCTGTTGGTAGATGTTTGGATAGTAGGTTGTTTTTTTGTTGTTGTTGTTGTTTTTCATAAGTACACAAATAAATATAATAAAATCTGTAATGACTTTTATATTCACATTGGTTCAAAGAGCCTTTAGAGACAAATTTTGTTATTAAAGTGGTGATGAACATCTAGATACATTTTGTTTAATTTTCTTCTTGGGACAAACTCATGAAAATAATACTGTGATGTCAGTGTGTGGACATTTGCATTTCTTATTGCTGGTTTGCTTTCTGGAAGGTGGTGGGTTGCAGAGTCCATCCATGGTGTGTGAAAATGCCTCATTTTCCAGACGTGTACACAGCTGAGTTCTTCCTGTCTTTCAGCTTTTTTAAATTGGAAAGAGGGATGTCTCTTGTTAATTTCTATTTGTTTTCTTAGTGGCCTAGAACATCTTTTCCAGTGTGGAAGGTGTGCTTTGGAGAGCCGTGTTTTCTGTTACTGTTTTGTTTCTGTCCCTCCTCCGAGTCCTAGGAACTCTGCAGCTGAGGGACATTAACTCCTGCCTGCCATGTGTTGCCAGTGCTGATGCGGGTCTGCTTTGGATGATGAATGGCACAGAGTCTCTTAAGTAAAAATAAGTAGTGAGCAATGCTTATTATGGGTTTCTGAATGAAAAAAAATGAAATTTATGCCCTGAAAATGCTGAAGTGTGCGTGGGCAGCTCGTATATGGTGGTTCTGTTGAACTCGTCCGTGTTGGGTTTATGGTCTCAGTTCATGAGGACGACTGTCCAGGTCTCTTCCTCACTATGGTTTCTAGGAGTTCTCGTGTACCTGCTTGAAGAGAAGCCTGCTCTGGCTTTCTCAGCAAGACTGTTTTATGACCTGATAATTATGAATAAGGTAGACTATTAACCACATCAGTGTAGACATGTTCAGCCGCGCTGACCTTTGATGCATGTCCACACATTCTGAACACTGCTCTTTCTCTTCCCAGAGTTCTCCCCACTCCAGCGGGGAGCCTTGTGGTCGTACGTGGCGAACAGAGGTTGTCATTCCCTAGTCGCCATTGATAGCTGTTTGGAAGCACGAGCTGATGCCATTGTAGATCTCAGCCTCTTGGCCTAGACCATTGCTAACACACCTGATGTGCTCTGATCTTAGAAGCTGAGCAGGTCCAGCCTTGCATGTAAGAATGATGGTGACCCTTGGTCTCCATGGATCTTCACATCGCATCCTGATGCCTCTGGAGATAGTGTTTTAACTTCTTTTCTGCTGCTGGCATCAAACACCCTGACCAAAGCAGCTTAGGGGAAGGCAGAGGTTGGAGCCTGAGGCAGCTGGTCACATGACTTCCACAGCAGACAGAGACAACAGGGCCCAAGCTGCCTGATAGTTGCTTAAGCTCAGTTAGCTTTCTCAACTCTTGGACATTTCATGGCCCAGCTTAGGTGCCACCCACAGTGAGCTAGATCTCCCTATACCAATTCACAGTTGTGAATCTCCCACCACCAACCTTCCCAGGCACTTCCTCAACTGAGACTCTTCTCTAAGCAGCATCAAGTTGTGGCAAGTTGACATTTTAAACTAACTATCACCCAGGCATTTCCAAGACATTGTTAGCCAGGCAGCGGTGGTGAGTTCAAGGCCAGCCTGGTCTACAAAGCCAGTTCCAGGACAACCAAGGCTATACAGAGAAACATGTCTTGAAAAACAAACAAAACAAACCAGAACAAATCCAAGGCATTGTTATGAAAGTTAGTATTTGAGCATCAATGGAGAAGGCAGATCTAGTGGGGAGAGATATAATTTAAACCCTAAATTGGTCTCAAAAGCCTATTAAAGGCCAGACCCAAACAAAGCCTACACTATCTCCAGGGCAGGGAGACAGGTTGATCAGTCCACACTGGACAATCTGTGTCTGTTTGGATGCTCTGCTGCCAGAGGGCAGGTTCCTGGGCGGGGAGCTGTGCCGCTGGGGCAGCGCTGTGTGCTTTCAGACTGTGGAGTCTTTGAAACTGATGGAGGCATCGGGTTTGCCCTGGAGAATCCCGGCTCACTGTTGAAGAAGGTAGACATGCTTGGGACACCCGGTAGTGGGAGTATGAGACAGGGCAAGTCCAGACCCAGAGACTGACCAGTGCTGCCCAGGCTCCTGTGCCCATGGAGCTGATGCCTTCCCCACCGTGAGGGACTGGGAGCCAGAGTCAGTGCTTTCTCCCTCAAGTTGTTTCCTGTCAGACACTCGCTCACAGAGGAAAATGACTGCTGCAGAATGTGAAAGTCATCACTTCCCCACAGTCCCAGCTAAGGAGCCAAGCCAAGGGTTGTAGCAGTGGGAGGAGGCCGAGCTCTCTCTGTGCATGACCAGTAGTCGCGCAGGGAGGTGTTGGGCAGTGCAATTCCTCTCTGTGCTCTAGGAGACCAGACTTTCCTGTCTCTACCATCCCAGGGGGCCCTGGAAAGGGAGAAAGAAGCCTGGGGGAGGGGTTCTTCCCCTGAGGGGCTGGCCTGGAGTGGACTGGAATTTAGTCTGTGTCCATGCCACACAGGCAGACTGGGTAAGCAGTCCGGTGACTGCCAGGATGAAGACAGGGAATGTCCGTTGAGTGTGTGACACAAGCCTGCCAGTGGCTGCACTTTCTTGGTCTTTGGTCTTTTGTCAGAGCGGATAAGTTTGCATAAATTACAGACTCACCTACAGTTCCTGCAGTGTGAACTCTGCCCCTCAGCCCTTTGTTTACTCCCCTGGGAGGAATACCTCCTCCTGCCCAGGGGAAGCCTCAGCAAGGGCTTCTGCTTTAGCATTCAAAGACATCCTGCACACAGCCCCATTCAGCCCCGCGCTGTGAGATCCGCCTCTCAGCACGTCTGGTGAAAGTGATGAGAACCTCTGTGTTTATCATTGCTTCTCTGTCCCTACCTTGCAATAAAAAGTTTAAGAGAAGCCCAGGGTCCCTTCACCTGGAATCCCCTGGTTCTGTCAAACTCTAATCGATTCAGTTCCTCTGCACCTGTCACTGGAGAGTGGAAACACTGATCAAGATTGTTTGTTTGGTGACTGTGAGTAGTTTTTTTTTTTTTTTGGTTGCTTTTGTTCTCTTATCTTTGAAACATTTAATTTTGCTGAATTAAATGTCAGACCCCAGCATCTATAATGTAACAAGCTGGGGCCCCACAAGCACCTGTAACTCTGAAGTATACAAAGAACACAAAGACCTGCTTTTGTGCACAGCACAACACACACACACACACACGTACGAACACACCCACGCATGCAAATGCACACACACATGCATATAGTCATACAGATATATACAAGTTAATTAGTTCTTTTTTAAAAAACCAAGATGGAGAAAGTAATAAATTGTGTATCTATTAGTAAGTAGGATTTAGTGGAATTAGGTGAGGAGATGCTTAGGCCAGCCCCTCCTGTGCAGTGGGCAGTCAGGAGAATGAGCCTTTCCCTGCTGATGGGAGCCCTGCCTGCCTCTCTGTGTCCTTAACCTAGTTTGGCAGCTGCTCCCAGGAAACACAGCTCTACCCTGCTTCCTTTAAGTGTGGCTGCCATTGTTCTTGCTGCATCATTAGCAGTGGAATTCAGACAGGTTTCTATTTCAATTGTGTGCATAGACATAAAGTGCACACCTTTAGTCCCAGCCCTTATAGGGTCCAACCACGACAGGCTAAACAGACCACCCAGGCACCATCTAGGAACAGATCATCCAAGGGAAACGTACCTGTTGTTCCAAAGCAAATCCTTTACGCACGAACCATTGTAGATAGAATCACCTACCAGCACACACTCATCCCGACAAATGAGCCAACCAGGGGTCCTGAACCTTAGAAATCCCTCACCCCAACCTCTGCTATCATAAAAACCCCACCCCAGACTCTCTGATTGTGCCAATGCCTTGGACACATGTAGAGTCCAAGTTCAAATTTGAATAAGAATAAAAACTCTTTGCTTTTGACTTGGTCTCCTTGTTGGTTTTTGGGGGACTCCGCGATTTGGTCATAACAGCCCCCAGGAGGCAGAGGCATGTAGATAGATCTTAATGAGTGTGAAGCCAGCTTGGTTTATCTACATAAAAAGTTCCAAGCCAGCCAGGGCTATGTAGTGAGATCTTGTCTAAAAAAAAGATATATATAAAATGTATTATTTGTATAAATTTATTTATATTTCTATAAGGTTAATTATACATAGTTTATATAATTTATTTTATATATACTTTTATGTAGTAAATTTATAATTCATACAATTATATATTATATAGAAACCTATATATGTGTATATACATATGTACACATATATATATGAGAGAGAGAGAGAGAATGCGTGTGTGTTTGTGTGCGCGCGCATGTGCGCGCACTGTCTGGTCTTCAGCAGAAGGGTTTGTCTGAGTCCCTCATCCGCCCTCCTGGAAGTAGAAGTCCTGGCTTGTATTCTTACTTGGGTGTCACTTTTAGCGTGTGTAGTTTGAGCAAAAGTTTCTGCAGTGGCTCTGCCTAGCGGGGATAGCGCAGCGGCTAGCATGTTGCTTTCTTCCCAGAATAACTAACTTTTGCTTTTTGTTTTAATTTTCAGTAAGCGTGTCAAAGATGAGAGTGACTTTATCTACTTTGGATACTTGTGAAAGCTCCTTCACACCTCTAGTGGTCATAGAACTCGCCCAGGATGTCAAAGAAGAAACCAAAGAATGGCTCAAAAACAGAATTATCGCTAAAAAGAAAGATGGAGGTTAGTGAAATACTCTACCAGCCTGGCCATGGCCAGTCCCTGATGTGTGTTGGCAAATGTGTTTACATGCTATCTCTTGGCTCTGTATTGCCTGTCTGTGGCTTGAAAGGAGATCTTCAATCAGCACTAGACTAAACCCCCACTAGACCGTGGGCGTGGGCGTGGCTTTCCTGTGTTTCTAAAGGCCATGCCTAACCCAGTGCCCAGACGGAGCTTGGCACCCGTGTGGTAGCAGTGTCATGAGCTCTTCTCATGTGAGCAGACGTGACATGTGGCGCCGAGGGAAGGGCTACATTGATGCCTGTCTGTAGACACTGCTGTCGGGGGTGAACGCTGATTCCCAGAGTGTGGAGTGAGCATCCTCTTAGTGGTAAATTGTCAGAACTGCATAGCACACATGTGAACCTTAATTGTGGCTGCTGCAGTAAAGGGAGGGAAAGCAAGGGGTTGGGGACACTGACAACTTCTGACACTGTGGCTTAGCAGGAACTGGGCTGGAGAAAAACTCGAGGGCTTTGAGTAACCAGACAGCTCCTAGAATACACAGAACCACTAGCTGTCCCAGCTGAGGACTGAAGTCAGGCCCTTAACAGTGACTGTAAACCAGTGTCTTCAGAATAGACCTTTTCAATCAAAGTGCTCTTAGAAGTAATTGAATCAAAAGGGAAGACTATTTGCTTGTTGAAGTTTGAAATATTTTCAACTGGGCTGGAGCCTCCTCTTCACATTTCTGTGATTTAGGAGTAACTCCAGAGAGTTCCCAGCTTCCTTTATTTTGGCTCTATGTCTTCAGGGACTCTCAGGAGAAGGAAGGGACAGTTGGACTTCCCCACCTGGGCAATTATAGGAAAAGGTACTTTGGATCCCTCGGGGAAGATGTGCATTTGCTATTTTATCATTATTATTTATTTTTATTTATATTATTTATCATTTTATTATTTCTAAACTGCTGTTTTAACTGTGGTAAACAAAACAAACAAAAACCAGAACTACTTTAAAAAATATAACATGGAGGGGCCTGTCAGATTTGAGATGGCTAGAGACCAAATGGGAGAGCACTGGGCTCCTGAAGAAAATGCAGGGTCTCCCCAAGCTCCACCAGTGCTTCCCGGGAGCCTTGGGTTCACTCAGTGGAAGGCTGGGTGCCAAGGTGGTGGGGCCAGGCTTCTGTGGAGGTCTACAGGGAGATCCCACCCTAAGCCTCACATCTAACTCAGATTATAAAGTGCAAGAACAAGGCTTCCAATAACCCAGGCGGCATGCTGAATTCCTCAGGGGCATCTGACCCATTTAGGACAGAAGAGTGAATTGTAAAGAATCCAGGGGGTTATCCAGGAAGTGATCTGTTGAGGCCTCTGTCAGTTATGGCTATGCTTGATGAATCTACCTGAGTTCTCTGAACCAGTCCCTTGGGGTCCCTTTCTTAAACAAGAGCCAAAAGAAGAAAGATTGTCACGAGTGTGATAGAAGAAAGATTGTCACGAGTGTGATAGAAGAAAGATTGTCACGAGTGTGATAGAAGGGAGATTGTCACGAGTGTGATAGAAGAAAGATTGTCACGAGTGTGATAGAAGGGAGATTGTCACGAGTGTGATAGAAGAAAGATTGTCACGAGTGTGATAGAAGAAAGATTGTCACGAGTGTGATAGAAGAAAGATTGTCACGAGTGTGATAGAAGGGAGATTGTCACGAGTGTGATAGAAGAAAGATTGTCACGAGTGTGATAGAGGAAAGATTGTCACGAGTGTGATAGAGGGGATGGAGAAGCAGATGAAGAGTAGCCAGGAGGAGGATGAAGAGCTCAGCCCTCAGGCAGAAAGAGATGCCACCCACAAATGAACACTGTGTTAGAAAGACCTTCTTGTAGGAAAATCAGCTTTTACAAAGTGAAAATATAAAATCCTATGTGAAAAATCAAAGTGGTGGGCTGGAGAGATGACTCAGTGGTTAAGAGCACTGCTTGCTCTTCCAAAGGTCCTGAGTTCAATTCCCAGCACCCACATGGTGGCTCACAACCATCTGTAATGAGGTCTGGTGCCCTCTTCTGGCCTGCAGGCATACATGCAGAATACTAAGAATACTGTATACATAATAAATAAATAAATCTTTTAAAAAAAAATCAAAGTGGTTGAGGTAACATTAGCAAGACCTCCAAGAATGTGAGGGCAAAGAAAGTACCAGCCCAGGATGCTGACACCAACCAGAAGGATGGGTACGGGAGAGCTCAGTAGAGATGGTCTCAGGGCCCATTCTGGCTTTCAGGGAAAGAGATTGGTGTGACCAGCTCCACACCAATGAAAGTTCCAGAGCCCTGGTGATTAAGATGCAACAGTCCTACAGGAACTAAGAAAGCAAAGTCAGGTCCAGTGCAAGGATCAGCCTTCTCAGGAGTGTCTCGTGTAGAGCAGTAGGACCTTCTGGCTTCTGAAGGAACTCTGGACACACCCAGCCAGCAGTGCAGGGCAGAGTACAGAGGGGCTGCTCCAGCAAAACCAGTGACAGGGACCCTACAGCAGTGTGTCCAGGGGAGACTTAGCAGAGCGCAGGAAATAGGATTGTTCAGTGCAGTAGACTAGACAGTGAGTAAGACAGAAACATCGGTGAGTGAAAGCAAGTGATGCGGGTCACCAGCTAGACTGACTTGTTGCCCACCTCCAGTTCAGTGCTTGTTTTAGTAGCAGAGCGCAGGAAATAGGATTGTTCAGTGCAGTAGACTAGACAGTGAGTAAGACAGAAACTTCAGTGAGTGAAAGCAAGTGATGCGGGTCACCAGCTAGACTGACTTCACAGCAGCAGTGGCAGGTAGGTCCTCTTGGAGGCTGCACCACGCCTCCTCCATAGAGGGGCCTTGCTCACACTCAGGATCAGCTTTGGTTTTCCATGCAAGTGGCACTCAGCTAGGACTTGAAGGTGTATTGGGGAAAGACACAGAGAGCAGAGTGTGTAGGTAGCTGCAGCCCGATGACAGCGTGTGCAAGGAATAGCCTTGCACATAGCCCAGCTCTACAAAAGCATCAGGCAGAGGGGCTCTGCTCACAGGAATGGCCTTGTTGCCCACCTCCAGTTCAGTGCTTGTTTTAGTAGGGGCTGGGGAGATGGGTCGGTGGGGGCTGGGGAGATGGGTCGGTGGGGGCTGGGGAGATGGGTCGGTGGGGAAAGTGCCTGCATATAAGCAGGAGGACCTCTTTTTATCTCTGACACATTGGTGAAATTCTGTAATCCCAGAACAGGGGCTGCAGATTCAGGGGAATCCCTGTGAGCTACTGGCCAGATAGTCTAGCTAAATTGGTGAGTTTCAGTTCAGTGAGAGACTGTGTCTCAAAAAGTAAGGAGGAGAACAATTGAGGAAGACAATCTACATCAACCTCTGGCCTGCATGTGCACGTCCACACATGTCCGTGTTCACATGTGCACTCGTGTGCACACATATGCACAAACACAAGCATTAACTTCTATCCCAACTTCCTTATATTTCTTTTTATTTGGATAATAGATTTAAATTGTGAATATAATTTCATTTCCTTATACCAAGAAGAATCATTGTATTTTTATAGATTTTTATTTTTTGAAAGTTTGTGTCTGCTTTGTTCTATACTGCGCTGTCTTGTGTTTGACAGGTGCCCAGTTGCTGTTTAGACCACTGTTAAATAAGTATGAGAAAGAAACAATAGGAAACCAGAATTTGTACCTCGTTGGTGCCTCCAACATCAGACTGTTGCTTGGGGCAGAAGCGGTGGGACTGGTGAAGGAGTGTACAGATGCTGCTATGCGGGCCTTCACCTACGGGACCCGCCACAACTTCAAAGGTTTCCATGGTAAGCACAGGATTCATTTGCTGTAGAGGAGTTTGATGGGATCGGGGTCTACCAGCACCGGGTAGTCAATGTCTAGGCTCTGTGGGCCTTACTCTGCACTCATTTACTCTGCTCTGCTGTTTTGAGCAAAACAGTAGTCCTGGACCGTAAGGAGATGATGAACTGGCTGTGGAGTCCTGAGCCGTAACTTACCCTCCCTGGGGTAGATGAACACAAGTTAGAGTGGTGTCTCATTTACATTGTTCTAATTTCAGTAATAAATATGTGTGGGCAAATGTAAGAGTTCAGGATTTAGGAACCTCACCTCTTCTGATGTGGCCGGATGATGGGCATGGCCTGGCATTTCAGGGCATCTCTAAAGAGAACATTCTGGAGAGAATCAGGGCCTCAGGCCATCTGAAGGAGGGGCACTTGTTTCAAGTGCGTGGGCTCCTGGCAGCGCTGATGGAGTTAGGATGGAACTAGGCCTTTGGTACTAACTCAGTAAAGCTTTTCGCCTCCGTGATCTGGGTAACATTTTCGTCAATAAAAAGATGTATCTGTCAGAGCTGCTGTTTTCTTACAGGCTGTATTCTTCATGGTGCTTGGTTCCATGACGGAGTGAGGCCAATGTGACAGTTTGGTAGAGGCTTTCCCATTTAAGTCGGCTTGTCCACCTGTGTTCAAAAGGTGCAAGCTTACACAACTCCCCCCGACACACACTTCCTATCTCCCCCATTAAACACATCCTGCATTCAAAGAGTGTGGCCTCTGATCATTGGCTTCAAGTAAGGCTGGGGCAGTGTGTGCTAATGGGCTTTGGTGCCAGAGAAACTTTGAAATGACTGAAGGCGGAGTTAGAAATCAGAGCGGTCGCGGTACCCTCATATCTAAAGTGCTTTGCCGCCTGTTAACTTTCCAGTTGTACTTTGGCAGCTCCGTAGGTGTTTGTGTTTATGGCATTTCTATAACCACAAGCATAAGTTAATGACATAATTAATGCTATTAATCTTATATTGCCACTAGAAAATAACCAGAAAGTTTTGTTGTATTTTAGATAACAATGACGACTTCCTCACAATGGCCGAGTGTCAGTTCATTATCAAACATGAACTTGAGAATCTTAGAGCTAGAGATGAGAAGATGATCCCTGGTTACCCCCAGGCCAAATTGTACCCCGGGAAGTCACTGAGTAAGTCTCTGTCAGCCGGCTTCTCACCTGCCTATTAATCATGATTGTTCAGAGAATTTACAGCCTCCTGTTGCCTTTACGTTGCCTGCTTTGTCCTGTTGCTACATACCAGGTTCTTGCAACATCAAGCAAGCTTGAAGTTGCATGTAAATCAGGCTCTTATTGGCCATGTCAAGTCAGCAAAATTCACTTTATAGTCAATGAAAATCCTTGTGGGCGGGGCATGAAAGGCTAGGCAAGGTCTCATCCTGGAGTCCTGCTCTTGTTCTCCCAGACCTCACTGAGGTGACCTTAAACAGAGTAATGTAGAGCATCTTAACAAAGCAGGTAGCATGGGTGAGCATTGGTGTAACAGTCCCTTGATGGGGATGGTGGCTTCAGAATGGAGCACACCAGTGTGTACTGCAGGAAGGTCTTGGAACTCTGGTTCCAGGCTCCCAGCTCTGGTCCCTGCATCTGGTTTTCTTTTTAACTCCACCCCGACCTCCCACCCTCCCACTCCCCAACTCCCCCCAACCTCATGATGTAGATTTTCACTCTAGACCAGGCTGGCCTCAAACTCACAGAGATCACCTGCCTCTGTCTCACAAGAGCTGGGATTACAGGCGTGTGTCCCTGTACATGGCCTGGTTTCAGCCTCCATGCAGGAGAGCAGAGCCTCAAGACCCACTCCATGTTTCCTAGATGTGCTCTCAAGCCTGTCTGCTCAAAGCAAGGTCTAGGCAAAGGCTGCCTGCCTGGTTTGCTGCTGTGTGCCTTCCTTCCTGGTTTGCTGCTGTGTGCCTTCAGGCTCTGTGGATAGGACAGGTTCTCATTTGCATTTTTTCACAGTATTGATTTCTATGGACATCAGGCCTTTTCATCTGTTTGTGATGAAGTATTCAGAGGTTGGGTCTCTGCCTGCCTCGGCCTCTGTTCTGAACCCATGTGACACTGTCCTCCATAGAATGTGCAGGCCTCCCATGGGCTATAGCAAAGCCTGGCATATCAACCTGCTATACGACTGAGCACGTCCCGCTGTATTCAGGATGTTCAAAGCAATCCAGTATGGGGAATAGGTTCCCAAGAGCCAGTCAAAGAACTGGGGGCAGCCCCTGCTCCTATAGCCAGGAGTGCCACATCTAGACCAAGCTGCTCAACTGTCACATATTTGCAGAGGGCCTAGGTCAGTCCCCTGCTCCCTGGTTGTTGGCTCAGATTTCGGTATCTTACACTTTTTAAAGTGTTAAAACAATCCCTTGAAATTTACACACCATAGAGCAAGAAAACATGTCCCTGGGGCAATTTTCACATTTCATGTTTATTTTCTCTAAAGGGGGATCATGAGAAGAAGAGAGACATAATTTTTTTGTATCTGAATTTGAGGATGTGTTGAATTTTGTTAGGTATCCTTTCTGTCCCATGGTGCAATCTCCCCAGTACTTCTCTTCCTTACTGCACACCCTCAGAAAGGTATTGCTCAAGAGAGCACGCTTCACACTCGGGGACTGTGGAACCACACCCGCCATCTTACATCTTAACTGTTGTGAATGTTTGCTCATCTAGATTTCCTAGTTAATTCAAGTGTGTTCCTTTTGTAGGGCACTTGGTATTCCACCGTGTGTCTATCATCATATTGCTGAATAATACATTTCCTCCATTGTTTGAATCATAGAGAAAGTAGGAAGAGGACCAGGAGCCTTTAGACCCCAGGTCTTGGGATAGACACTGAGAAGCTGTCCTTACTATTGTCCTTCCTCTGCCCATTGTCTTCGAGCCACTCACTGGCTTTTACGTGAGGTCATCTGCATCAGATCTAGAAAGCATCTGTGCTTCTGCTCAGTGTAGGTTGTGTATCTGGGCCGTGGGTGTTACCTGACTCTCAGCATCTGTGAGGTTGTGGTTTCGTCTGTGCCATCGGTACGGAGTGGGGCTCTAGTGCAAGCCACTCTTGGTGCCTTCTGGCGGGCTCTGCCCATCTAATTAACTTTCCTGCAGAGCACCACTGACTGCTTCTACAAACGATAGGAATACTTTATTTTTATTATGTTTCTGACCATTTATTTCTATTTGATCTATAATTTAATTTTTCCATTTTTATCATTTGTATTTTATTGTTATTTTCTTGATCAATCATAATCCTAGGGTTGCCCACTATGGGGATTTCATCATGTTTCTGCTAATTTGCTCTCTGTAAGGTGTGTTGTAGCTTTGTTGTTGGTTGCATAAAGATTTTGGCAGGTTTCCAGTACAGACTGTACCTTTTACAACCATTAAGTACTATTTGCTTCTTTATTTACCTTTATGTAAGGTTGAACTCAGTCGTATCTTGAAGTTCTTGCTTTATTCTGTGTGCCTGTTTTATTTGCCTTTTGCTTTTAGCGTTCTGAGGGTAATTTTAGCTGGACTTCCTATTAGAATATGTTTAGGTTTTGCATGCAGCCTAATCTACAGACTTTTTTTTTTCCCTAAGAGGATATTTCTTTGTCGATGCCGTTTGGTTCTGTGGTTCTGATGGTCAAGCCTTGGGCTTTACATACACCAGACAAGCCTTCTACCATCAAACCGTAAATCAGATGAACGCTATTTATTACTGGCCTACTTTGTATTGGGCTGTCTTATCTGGTGTTATAGCTCCTGTTGAATTGCTTTTTTCTGTGCTTAAGGAAAGAAGTGTATCTTGTGGTGTGTCTTTTTTCAGAAAAAAAAAAAAACCTGGGAAATACCTGTTTTTAAAAATATAGCCAATCAAGTTTAACATAAAATTTGCTTAATTTCTTTGACTTCATATTTGTATCTTTTAAAATCTTTTTAAACTTAAAAGTAAAAATTGTCCTTATTCATTAAATTTTAGTTGTACAGAATATGAATGTTGTGATATTTTCATATGTGTGTATCTCTGACTTCATGTTCTCTCCTCCGTGGCTCTCCTTTGCCACCCCTCCTGCTGCTCCCCTCCTCAACTGAAATACCCCCTTCTGCATTCACATTAAATCTAGATCTGCGTATGAGGTATTTTGTCATCTCCCCTGACTCCGTGACCTCTTCTTGCCCCTTTCCATGTTGACCCCTCCCTACCCCACACGGTCCCTTCCGCTGTGTGTCCTGTCATGTCTCTGGCCTCGGAGCCATGCTGGGCTGTTGTGACAGGTGCATTTTGTTGGTCTCGCTGATCTCTGTGGCTCTTAGGAGTTGAATGCAGCATTTCTTTCTTCTCACCCACACTTCAGTTACCTGAGATGTCTTCAGTTTTTCCTTTTAGAAGCCGGGTCCCACTCTGTACTCTCAGGTGGCCTAGAACTTGCTGTGCAGAGTTTGGTTGCTCTTCCCTCTCTCTCCCACTTGCTGGGAAGGCACACTGGCACCTCTGGCTCTGTCTGTCTGATGGTGAATATTTTTTAGTTTAGTTTTGCTTTTTTATGAATGAGGCAATTTATTAGCCCAGCATCCTTTGTTCTATTGCTTCTTGTTGCAGCTACCACATGTCTGGAGATCCTGCCCAAATGTCTGCCCCTGAAGAGTTATCTTGTGTCCCCCGCCCCCCGAATCTTGGTCCTTTCCCATCATTTTTAGCCCACACTGACCCCATTGCTTGGAGGACCCAGTGGGCCATACTCCTGGAGGCTCCGCTGTGCTGACTGCACTTGATCCATTTCTCTGCAGCCCCTGTAGATGGAGCCATAGAGCCAACCCCAGAGCTGCCTTGGAGGCACAGTTCTCATAGGGAGCAACCTGTCCACCCATCAGGGTCTTCCAGTTTCCTGGGGTTTTTGGTGAAGGATGCCCAGACCTCGAACAAACTCACATTGGTTTACACCACGTTGCCTAAGTGCTGCCAGCCAGGGGAGAGGCTGGAACCAGTTTTTGTCAGTCCTTTCCTTGGGCACTGTCCTGTCATTGTGCAGGGAAAGACGACCATCATCTGAGGTCCTGTCACTGTGCAGGGAGAGATGGCCATCGTCTGAGGTCCTGTCACTGTGCAGGGAAAGATGGCCGTCGTCTGAGGTCCTGTCACTGTGCAGGGAGAGATGGCCGTCGTCTGAGGTCCTGTCACTGTGCAGGGAGAGATGGCCGTCGTCTGAGGTCCTGTCACTGTGCAGGGAGAGATGGCCGTCGT